>JAFVLL020027887.1:0-61498 GCA_021397915.2 Tor tambroides
GGAAGGAGATTTGCCATCAGAGTAGGTGGAGAGACTGGGGGTACTCCGACCGCTTTCACTACCTCGGGGGGTGAAGGTCATGGCAGACACAAAAACGAAAAGGAAAGAGAAGAAAAGTTAACAGAGTTGCCAGAATGATGATTCATTTAGTCTTAGATCTTCCAAAAAACCTCACAATACAGCAGGCTCTAAAAAATATAAATTTGTATGTTGCGTTTATACTGACAGCATCTGTTCAGCAGGCATTCAAATTTCATTGCTCTGTTTGAACTGAGTGAAGCCAGCATAAAGTGGACATAGACAGAAATGGCTGTCATTGGCAGGCTGAATTGTGATGTTATCATCATACTCAAGAAAAAATATTAAGTATTCACAATCACAATCTTTTACCAAACCGAGAGTAAAGGAGAGAGAGAATCTCTTTTTCAACTACACACTAAAATGATTTATTTAAATGCATGCAAAGTAATTTACATATGTTGAAATCCAAAATACACATAAACAATAATCTCTTTCTGTCTCCTTTGTCTTTTCTTTTTCTCTTTCATACACACTTGCAAATGTTCAACTGTTCAGACACATGCACACACCATTTAACACACAAAGTGCTGTTAGTAAAAATTCACCCTGTATCAGGGGAAAATCTTCCACACATCTGGAGCTGGGGGAGCAGGAAATTGTCATAAAATACACCAAACATACACAAATCACAACACTGGAGTACACTGTGGAGTATGAAGGTCTCGATGCTCCCATTACTCATTAAAATATGATTTTATGGATTGCAACGCCCTTCTCATGCCCGCTGGGTGTAATGCAGCATTTATTTCATCACTAACACATACTCTGTCAATGATTTCGATCTTCATTTTATATATCTTAAGTAGAAACCAAACCAAAGGGTGATATGACAAGATCAAGGCAGCTATAGTCAGTGAGGTTTTGAATTTGTAAGGGAGAGGCGATTTTCCTCTTGTGTGGCTACTTTACCAATAAGAAATCAATTAGAAAGCTAAGTGAATCATAAACGGCACACTCCAAACGCAACCTCAGTGTACTTTCATGCAGCATGAAAGGGTTGGCCTGGAACTGCACAAGGCCAAAGTTTATGTCACTGTGCCTGGCAAACTGACTCAAAATTACAGCTCATCAATTTACTCCTTTTATCTTCTCCTGCGAACTTTATTCCCCCTCTCTCTACTTCTTGCAGAGAAACCACAAAACCCAAATCTGCTTCATCATACTTTCCTCCTCTTCAGAGACATCTTATCTTTATGAATAAATACTTTCCAATATAGATATACGTAGAATTTACATACGCACAGTGGAGTCCAAAAACCTGAGATCTGGGATTTTTTTTTAAAACAGGTAATGTACAAAACGTTTTAGAATTTTGAAAACATTTTATACAATGTTATGATGTAAAATGAAGAAATACTTCAGATATTGATCTGTGTTCTGAAATTCTGAAATTTCTAAACATTTTACATTTCTATACATGGTCTCGGACTTTTGAACTCCACCTGCAAACTACTGCCTGTCTGAGTATGAATGTTAGGTCAAATAAAACACTTGAAAATGCTGAAAATAGAGAAATGACAGCCACCAAGTAAATGGCAACATTAAAACAAACGTACAGACAGTCACTTTGAATATCAGATGTATGGCGGAAAATTTCACCTTAACAGATGAACCACAACATCAACTACATTACAACGAGTAAATGCATATTGACGCTCGCCACCCATGTTCGCATTTGTCTTTGCGCATTAGGTTACTGTTTCAGCTCAAATATAATGAATATCAACATGTTTTCCATGCAAAATGATTGGACATAACTTTTTATAAACATACAAACATACCAGCAAGCATAAAAAATGGACTGGTCCAAGGACTGAACCTTGCAGTACACCTACAATCTCACATCACTGTAATACACTGGTGATACACAGTGAAAGAGAGACTGGTTTTTAGGGTTTACCGTGAGAAGGCAAATTGAGGTGCAGGGCTGTCCTAGGCCTACTTTCAGACTTTGCTTCCTGTTTGAATCCTGTCTCAATTCCTGTTCAGGAAAGGTGGATGAAGGATAGGCTAGTAATTTCATGTTTGTAATTCACTAGTCCTTCATTGTGAAGGCAACCCATATGAAGCACTAAGAGTTATGGAGCTTGGTCCAATGGTTCATTTGTGTTGAAATCCATTTCCAACAGCAGGAACGTCATGCACTTTGTGACATTAGTCTTAAGTTCTTAAAATAGCATTTTTAGTATTGAACTCATTCATATTATCAGGGGGAACTGAATCTTGTACCAACCAAATCCAAGACCATAAGTTCACACACACATGCAACATGTGGTGATTTGTACTGGGCAAAAGCCTGCAGGCAGAACTGTGGTACCTCTGAAGTAAGGGATGTAGTTGTGCTGTTGGAGCAAAGCCAGAGTAGTGGGGTTGAGGGGCAGGGCCAAAGCACCGCTCCCTGCCTGTGGTGTGTTTCTACCACTGCCGCTGTACAAAGGCAGTGGGGAGGAGCCTCTGGCACTACCATGGGCACTACTCCTCCCCGAAGTTGGAACAGACAACAAGTTGGAATTTTCTGGATGAGTGGTGTATCTGACACTCAGATATTGCTCTGAGCAAGAGACCCAGCCGGTCAGGGAAGAATGGCAGTAATATAAGATCAGCAACTACACTTAAAAGACAAATGATTCTTGAATTACTTTCTTTCATGAAATTCTGTATCAAATCAGTTTATTGTGGTTTAAAATGTAATTTTAGAATGGAATGCTTTAGCTCTGTTCCACATTTAAGTGAACTGACTCGCTGCCTACTGTCTTCACAACCTGCTCTGAATCTATTAAGTGAGTGATTTGGAATGCTGTACAAAACATGATTTCAATACAACAATGTTTAAAACAGTTGTGATGCCTAATACTTTTGTTAATACATTTTTTTCTGATTCATTCAGTCATGGTGGTGCTTCTTAATATTTATGAAGATAAATTCTTTGACGAATTTAAATAATTTTTAATTGTGTTCACTTTTAATAAATTTATTATCCTTGATGAATAAAAGTACTAAAAAATCTTTCTGACCCCAAACTTTTGAATGGTAGTGTATAAGTATGCATAGTATATAATAGATAAATATACATAGTCCACAAATTTGGGCAGAAACAGCTTTTAATTAACTAATTTACCTTTTTATGTTGATTTTTTTTCTAGCAATAATTATATTACTGAAATATATCAAATAATTTATATATTAATAAATAATATATAATAATTATATAATTCTATATATAATGTTTAATTAATATAAATACTAAATAGTATAATATAAATAATATTATATATAAAAATATAATATTAAAATATTATTAAATCATTATACACATTTCTCTCAGAATAATCCAAAAGAAGCTATTTTAGGAGGCACAAGGTAGCCTAATTAAGATTTAAGTAAGATGTTTTGAAACATTTACACTTCACATTTAGTCATTTAGCAGACACTTTTATCTAAAGCAACCTAAAAATAAGGAACATAAGCAATTTATCATAAACTAGCCAACAGTACTTGCAGTACTGCAGTGCTGAGTGTAAAGAGCTTGTGTAGTATAGAAGCTAGAGCAAAAATACAAATGCCAAAAGAATTACAGGAAAGAAGAAAAGTTGCTTTAACCAGAAGTTACTAATACAAAGTGCTTTTGATTGTGGTTTAAGTACTTGGGTAAGGAGAACACCTATGGTGGCTTAAACGTGTGATGTGTAGGCAGAAAAACACTTAATGTTTAAAGTTCTGTTATATCCAAATCACTTAAAAGACTCATAGATAGCTACACAATAACTGTGTAAGTAAGAATGACTTTGTGTCCATGTAAGTATCATCATATATGTGGAGGGATACCTGGTCTGCTGTAGGTCTGAGGTGAGCGGGAAGGCGTATAGCGGCCATAACCACCTAAAGAGCTGTTGGAGCTGGGGCTGGAGGGCCTCCTTTGCCGGGGAGACTTTTCCCCATCTCCCTAGAATCAAACAGACAGTATTTCAGCATGAAACTGAAAGGAAAGGAAGGAGGAAAGGAGGTGACTTGTGGCCAAGTATGGTGACCCATACTTGGAATTTGTGCTCTGCATTTAACCCATCCAAGTGCAAAAAAGCGTAAGACAATTAACGTTAAACGGCAATCACTATGGCACTGGGACACACGGGAGGAGACTATAAAGCTGGAAAAGAAACACAGATGTGACCAATTTACAATAATCAGTCCCAACTAGTAATAGGCTGATCATTGAGTGATTACACCACAGAGTTTTCAAACTGAAGATGGTGAAAAACACACAATACTGTTCATGTCACCAAACCACAACTGTTCTACTTCACAAACTGTTCACAAAATATGAGGAAACACAAGGTCTCATTCACTAATCGTGCACATATTGTGTGGAAAAAAAATGTGTGTAACATTTTCACTTAGAAATTTATTCATCATGTAATAAGTTCAAGTAACAATCTGGCCAGATTCTGCATAAAAATTAGATATTATGTACATATATATTGTACGGCATGATTATTGAACAAGACCCACTGAAACAGTAACAGGTCCTGTTTCTTCATGTTAACTCTACTATACCTCAGTTGGAGTAGGGGTGAGTTGCTGGGGTGACTGTAAACAAAGAAAGCAAATGAGTAAAATGGACTTGAATGCAATGATAGATATGTTCATGAAAAAAATTAGATTTCCTCCTAAGTTACATGACTGAAACTACTGTAACACTTCAATGAATTAGTAAAATTATGATTGTTGGCCAAGCCATGTTGCAATGAAGCTGGATGATGAGTAAAGATGATTACATTTTAAAATGGCACTATTGTAAGAAATGAATGCTGTGGCTGTTGTATGAGTAATTATGCAATCCTTTTGCTTTTAAGTCACCTATAAAGACAAAAAACTGTCAAAAATGAGAAACAGCAAATAGAGAGCATGTATATGTTATTCCCTCGTGTATTTGTACCTCTCCAAAAGTCCTATCCTCCACAGGGTAGCTCACATAGGGCGAGTATGAGAGCATGTCAGGTCTGTCAATGTTGTAGATTGCTTTGATTTTAGGAAGAGCAGCCAGGTCCTTGTAGTCCAGAAGTTCATCACCCAGCTTTGCCTTAAGAAAGAGCAACGTTATGGCTTTAAAACTCTCTCTACACACATATACTTATTCATAGGCTTGTGTGTTGCTGCCCACTGGTGGTCGATGTTGAACAAATGAAAAGTAATAAAGCAAGGAATCATTTTCAAATGCACTTACATAGATAACTCTGCTAGGGGAGCCTGATGCGCTGGAGGCAGGAGCAGAGGTGATGCTCTCAGAGGAGGTTCTCGTCACCTGGAAACAAAAATAAGGTGAGAAAAACATAGACACTAATGCAAAACAGGAACAGCAAACAAAATGGCAGTAGAACAGCTTGGTAAAGTTCTAACGCATTTTGTTGACTTAATTTAAACCCTGTAAGAAGTAACATTCGTGTTATGTCTTAAATGTGTAGAAGTAACAAAAGTTTATCAGTTTTCACACAGGTTATGAAGGAATCAACAGAAATGTAGAAAAGGTTTTGCCGTTAGGACAGAACAGTACTTTTTTCTGTTATACAGGTACAGATACACAGTACAATGCAATAAAAAAATAAAAATAATCTGTATTTTGTCTTCTTTTTTCAGAAAAAGTACATAAACATGCTATAGCAAATAGGGTTTTTTATTAACCTCAATAAACCTTTAAAGGTTAGATTTATTAATATATATTGTAAAGTAAGATACAGCGGTGGCTAAAATTATTAGAACATTAGTATTTTGACTAGCTACAAAAATAGTTTAAAGTCAGTTATTTCTATCTTTTGCTGAAGTGTGTCAGTAGGAAATGTCAGTTTACATTTCCAAGCATTCATTTTGCCATTAATTGTAATAATCCAGTGAGATTTTTGTTTGCACAAGGAGTCTGACAACAGCCAGTGCTCCACACAGAGATCTGATCTCATCATCATCCAGAAACAGCACAAACTGAGACAGACTAAATCCAGAAGAACTGCAGAAGATGCTTCAAGAGACCTACCTGCATTTGTCATTTTATTTATTAGTAATGCATTCAGGGTTGATTCACAGTGTCTTCTCTATAGCCACACACTCATTTTAAAGTACTTGTCCAGACAATGTTAAAACCTGTTCTTTGATTCCTGATTTCTACTGGGTGGGAGTGGTGATAGCCTACGATAGCCTGACAGCCCCATTTTGGACTTTAGTGAGCATTCTATTAAAACTGAAAGTAGGTTGGGAAGTAAGCCCATGCAGAGGGGAGAGGGCCGCATTTCACAAACCTGCTCAGGTACATTGGAACGGAGATCAGTGAGCTGAATCCGCACATGTTTCTGCAGGGAAAGGTTTATTACAGTGAAGCGCTTCCACATACTACATATCACCTTTGTTTAACTAGCTGGATTTCCTGTTAAATGATTTTGCGTAATATATTTCAGAGCATGTCAGCTACCTAAACCAGAGCTCATCTTCAATTTGTAAAATCTCAAGGATAAAATTTAAATCCCACGCATATGCTGACTGTCTTTTTAGGGTCCGTCACTGATTCTAGACTTTGGTCTTCAATGACATTCAAGTCAATAAAAATTGTGGATCCGCTGATAGAAATGTTTATTTGCACATGCTATCTGCAATATTTTAGTGCCTGATTCTCTTAAGAAACTTTTGCAAATCTGTTAACAGCACAACCATGCAAAATTTGTAATGAGCACAATTTCCAACAAATTTTACTGGGACTGTACAGCATCACTCCACCACCGTGACCCAGGCACCCTAATCAGCTCTTTAAAAGCCAAAAATGCACTCGACAACAACATGCATCTGAACACTTGCCCAATTACAACACTTTTCTTCATGAATAACAGCTGCCATGACCAACTATTCCATCACTGTTCTTAAGCAAAATGTATTTGAAATACTGTCACCCATTGTCTGTGGGCTAAAGTAGTGTGTCTTTTGAATGAGGTGAAATATATAATAAGCCTAATTAATTTACAAAAAGAGAATGACTGTGAATTGCAGGTACATTAGATGCAGGTTTTTGTGCTGCAACTGTTTAGTGAATTCACCCCCTCCTTCTTCAGTTACAGTTTTATAGTTTGCTTAGATTTACCTTACTCTTCTCCTCCATACGCGCTGCCTGTCTGCAAGGAGGATGCCAGATGGAAGAACCTGTGAAAGAGAAAGCCAAAAATAACTCGCAAGTCCATGTTAAAAAATACGGTGACTCTAAGAAGTATTTGACACCCAAATGGCTCAATTTTAAATAACTGGTGTAATTATTAGTGGATTTATGGGGTCAGTTGCTTTCAAGTTCACACAGCACAATATTCACAGGCAAAGTACATCACAATAATTATAACATTAACATTAATTACAACCTTTTGCTCAAAAAGAATGTTTTGAAATCAGGTAGATCAAAAGCTTAGAGTCGGTATGATTCATTTTTAAAAGTAATGAACACTTTTATTCAGGAAGGATGCTTTATATTGATCAGGTTTTTGTAACATTATAAATGTCTTAACTATTTCAGAGGAAATCCAGAGAAAAATGTCAGTTCACAGTTTCCACAAAAATACTAAGCAGCTCAACTGTTTTGAACATTAATAATAACAAGAAATGTTACTTGAGCACAAAATCAGCATATTAGAAGGATTTCTGAATTATCATGTGACACTTTTGCCATCTTTGCCATCACATGAATATATTATAAAATTAATAAAAATAAAAAAAAATAATAAAATAAAATAATAAATAAATAATAATAAAATAAAATAATAATAAAATTAATACAATAATATTAAAATAAAAAAATGATATTTTCCACAGTTTTTTATTTTTATTTTTTGCAGTATTTTTATCAAATAAATGCAACCTTGGTGACACTTCAAAAACATTTTTTTTTTTAAAAGAAGAGTAGAGTAAATTAAGTGGGGCTTAAATACTTTTTGTGCCCACTGTATCTTTAAACTACCTCAGTTCTTTATGTAACTATTTCACATAACTTAACTCTCTGAGGAGTAAACGTTTTCATATATACCACCATATAAACTGGCATTCATAAACACAATCATTCACCCTTTGAATGAGTCAGCAGTCTTTCATCTTATTTTAGCCAGATTGAAAAAAGGCTTCTAACTGATTCTGTTTTCTAAAAGCACATCTGACTATAAATCTCCTTTGACAAACTGCAGTGCAGTGAGTTTCTGTGGTAAATCGCTGTGCAGAGTTCAACGAGATACTGAAGTATTGCAACGTTTGAGGTGGGAAACGAGAATAAATAAAACCACATTTATCTTATGATGTCAAATGTGTATTTTCTTCTTTATAATTTAAGACACATCAACTATGGAATGTATTCAGGTTTTAGATGTGACTGGTTCGTGCTGGTCTACCTTCATATGACTATCTATTGCTGTTTAAAATACAAAACAAACTATTCATTCTTGTTTTTGTAAGTACAGATGTGTTTTCTTAAGCATAAAACTCCAAGTACACTAATACATATGTACAAATGATTCAAAAATCCTTGCTGGTAGTCCTCAGCTTTGTCTGTGCCTGTCTGTCTGGTTTCATGCTCAAAATTTGGATTTTGCAGAGGAAAATGTTTCCTGCAACATTTTCACACAAATCTTTAAATGAAATTTATCTCCTCAACCTGAGCTGTTGCTAATCGGAGCCAACAAATCATTTTTTTTCAAACTTTTTTTTTTTTTTGGATATTGTTATACTTTTTTGTTGAATATATTCTGTAAAATGTTGACATTAATTGTCACTTTAAAATAATTTATAAATAAAATAGAAGCAATAATCATTGTATTGAAGTATTTGTTTTAATAAAAGGTTCAGTTCATTTTCAAATTTCAGTATCTTAATTCATGGAAATTTGATGATGTTAAAAATTACCTTGCAGGTACATCTCCTCCCCCTCCCCAAACATCTGGTCACAACGTGCACATCTGGCACATGTGGGATGATAGTGTTTTTCTCCAGCCTGCAGATAAACACAAAGCAGAGCATATATCAGAGCATATATCATATATCAACTTCACTGCAGAAATCTCTCAATGAATATATTCTCTATATACTCATATTGGGGGATTATTAAGACTACATTTATCTTAGTCCTCTTGACAATGTAATTAATAGATTTATTCCCCAAATAATTCCTATTATTCACAGTTCAAATGATAATGTGATAGCGGTAGGCACACTGCCTGCAGTAAGTGTGTCTGAACAGTAGAGGGACCACAGATGCAAAGCTGCCACACTTCACTTCTGATGGCCACATCAATTTCATTTTAAAACGTCTACCAGACCACTATGAGAAAATGGCTTTCTGTATTGCTTGAGTGGATTCACTTCAGTATGTTTATTGTACTGTGCTGAAAAAATCTTTTTTGAAGTGCATTTGTAAGTGCAAATGTAAATATATAAAATGATAGTATTTATCATACTAAATTTGTACTGGTTTTATCAGTGTTTTCATGAAAATAAGCTAACACTTTATTTTAAGGTGTCCTTGTTACACGATACATGTGCTTACTATCATAATAACAATAAATTATGCATAATTACATGCAAGTAACCTTAAACCAAACTCTTATCCTAACTCTAACCATATATTAAGTACATGTAGTTATTTAATATTAATCAGTACTCAAATGTATAATTACACTGTATCAAGGACACCTTAAAATAAATCTCACCAAAAATAATCTCAAAATTAAAAAAAAAAAGAAAAAAAAAAAAAAAAAAAAAAAAGAGTACAGCCGTTTGCCTGAG
This sequence comes from Tor tambroides, assembly GCA_021397915.2. Taxonomy (NCBI): domain Eukaryota; kingdom Metazoa; phylum Chordata; class Actinopteri; order Cypriniformes; family Cyprinidae; genus Tor; species Tor tambroides. The sequence goes on from JAFVLL020027887.1 coordinate 9,868, forward strand.
GCTCTGGATTACAGACGAGCAGCCGATGACTTGCATTTTATGAATCATTAAGGACCACGGTTTCAGTTAAAAATCTTTACTGATCTACTGAAGAAAAAAAGACAGCTACATCTTGGAGGCTGTTTGGACTCTCATTCTGACGGCACCCATTCACTGCAGAGGATCCATTGGTGAGCAAGTGACGTAATGCTAAATTTCCTCAAATCTGTTCCCATGAAGAAACAAACTCCTCTATATCTAGGGTGGCCTGAGGGTGAGCACGTTTTCAACTAATTTCAATTTAAGTGTGAACTCCTCCTCAATATGGTGCTGTTTTTGTCTGCAACAGTAATATAGAGACACTGTAAGTGGTCACTGGAAGGATGTTGTGTGTGTTTGCATTCAAAAACAGCTGAGCACAACTAAATGAAACAGAACCTTGAGACAAGAAAAAAAAGAGAGAGGAAAAAATCTGTATGTCAAACACAAAAATACTTTCTTTTTTTCCCTCTTTTGACCTTGAGGTGAAATTTTACCCAAATAATTCATTGTGAGACTGACTCATCATAATAAATGAGCATTTGAGAGACAAAGTGACAGATAACATGCCATAAATAAATGGTATTGGTATATTTTATATACACTACAATTCTATCATTCAAAGGTCTGGTGTCGCTAAGATTTTATACCCATTCCAAGACTGTTTTTGAAAGTATCTTATGCTTACAAACGCTGCATTTATTTGACAAATAGCTTGTGAAATATTATTACACTTTCATTTTTTTTCTATGTTAATATATTTTAAAATGCACTTCATTCCTGTAAATACAACATTTCTGTGATTTTCAGAAGTCATTCAGTGTCACATGATCCTTCAGAAATCATTCTAATATGTTGATTTGGTTCTCAGAAAACATTTCCTAACAGCGTTGAAAACAGTTGTGTTGTTTAATATTTTTGTGGATACGGTGATTTATTTTTAAGGATTTTTTTTATTTTATAAAAAGTTCAAAAGTGCAGCATTTTTTTATATTTAAATAATGTTTTAATCAAATGTCCTTACTGTCAACTTTTGATCAATTTAATGTGTCCTTGCTGAGTAAAAGTATTAATTTCTTTCAAAAGAAAAATCTCACTGATCCCAAACTTTTGCATGATAGTGTATCATAGATAAAGAGATAAAGTCTTGTCCTTCTCTAGCTTATTCTCTCAAACTTTCTATTAATTAATCTGGTTATTATTCATTGTAGTGTTTCTTAAGAGCTCTGTCGGCTGTAATTTTGCACTATTCCTTTAAATATTTAGTTTAAGTCTTTTCCAGGTTAGTTGTAGTTTATGAGGTAAATAGTTCTAGAGTGTTCCGTTCACCCTGAGAGAGTACAGATTAGTAAAATCAATCTTTTATATTTTCCTGTCATCCATTAGATTCCTGTCATCCATTTTTCATCAACCTTCATTAAGTCCTAAAGGACCCATCTATGATCGGAAATTTTCAGCGTGCTGTGTCACACTCCTTTTAGTGTTCAGAACAGCTGTAGATTTAATTTCTCATGTATCAAAACATGCACTGGAAAATCTACTCAGCCCTCTCCATTCACTTTCAACACAGTTACAGTCTTGCCACTCAAAATGTCATGACATTTCAGGCCCAGACACGATTCCCAATCAATGCTGCAGAGTAAATAGGACCTGAAAATCATGCTCGGTTTATACTCTCTTTCTGTTACATACTGCACAGCAACAACAAATGGCACATAACAAACTGTTTAAAAATCCCCTCAAATATACAATAAAATCCTTTACCTTGGATTACCTCAATACCCAATGCTGTCTAGGCTTGTGAACTGGCATTACTCCTGAAAGGTGGGCTAATTATTCTTGCTAACATAAGGATACCTGTATCAGCTAGCCTTCAGTTCATGTAAAAAATGTTGCCGAGGGCAAAAAAATATGCCAAGATATTGTTTTGCATGACTTCATTTATTTTACATCTGCTTAAAGCACTTGGCATAGAAATTGTGTAGTTAAAACTACCATCCTAAACCATGATGTCACGCAGTGACTCGATCTAATTTTGGGTTACTGAGAGCAATTGGCAGTGCCAATGGGATATTCACTATAGCAACAGTGTCCCACTCCTGACACACACAGATACACTTATTTATAGAGCTTTAAAGTACACAAAGCTGTAGATCTTTATGTATATGTGACAGATATGAAATGCACACCTAACAAGTATTTTTACAAGCAACATTTACTCATATGAGACCGCCAATGGGAAACTTAGCAAGTTCAAAGAACAACTACATCAATAGGGTGCTTGTTATGGTGTAACAAAATAGCTGTTTAAAGAAAAATGAGGAGAAGTTTGTATGTAAGAACAAAAGAGAGTGAACAAAACAGAAAAAGTGAGAGGGAGACGCAATATGAGGAGATATATTGTTCTATACTGTAATTAGGCTTCAGATGGGTTGTGAATTGAGATTGTCTTTGTAAGCACCCACTCAGCTTCTGCCCTCTCTAACATGACCATTACGATTACAGAGTACCAGCCTGAAGCTCTCAGATGAGAATAAAAGCCTTTCACACACACTCAAAGCAAATAAATGATAAAACGCAACCAAGTCTTGCTATAAAGTCAACATGAAATGGCATTAACAACCCATTTTACTTGGTAATGTGACATATTTCAGAGTGAAACAGAATATTCGATGAGAAAAGCAGGACTTGATTGTATCCACTGGGAAATGATTGCATCATATAAAGTGGCTAGTTTTGTGGCTTTATTTCTATGTCTGTTCACTTTGAGATTCTAGGTTTTATGCTGGTGCACTTGTAAAAGTTGAAAGAATTAATTTTTAGCAGAAATGCACAAGTTAAATTTGAAGTTTGCTTCTTCTAGGAAAATGGATCAAAAATAATGATGACTCATCTTGCACTGCAGATTTTGTCCAATCAAATGTTCTCTAGAATGAGAATGTCCCTCCACCTCATTCATAGCTGTCATGTAACTAAATCCTATTGGCTATTTTTTTTGGATGAACCCTTCAAAAAATCCTGCACAACCCAGTGTTGTTACTATTAATGAAAACATTTTCATTCATTTTTGTAATACAGCCGAAAAAAATTAAATATCAATATTACATTAAAACAATGAAAATTAGAAGAGCTCCCTAGTATAAAAGTAATATGTTTAAAATGCATTTATTTCATATTAAATATAGTTCAAATCTATTAACATATTTACTGACATATCACTGGAGACTTACTGATATAAAATGCCACTATTGATGAGGACTGTATGACCTTCGAATAATATCAGTCTTTAAATGCAAGATACTTAAAGTGTACCTAAAGTATACTTGCAATAGTTCCACTTTAACAATTAAATATACTTCAGTATATCTTTAGTCGGACTTCAGCACAATTAAAATGCATTAAGTACAAAATTAGTTGCTCCAATTTAGCAGACAATAAGTATACCAGTTTAGTATACCAAAAGTATAATTGCAGGGTATTTTTATTAAGTACATAAATATGTAAATGCATTTGTAGTATACTTAGCATGTAAATACATTTTAGTATATTTATTTTTCACTTGGGCTGCCTTGTCAACTACCTGAAATAAATAAGGTTAGGTTGAAGTACAACAATCACAAAAACTAAAATTGAAATAAAAATAAACTACAGCTAAACAGATATATATTTTTAAACTAATAAAAATGACAAAAACACATAACAAAATTACTAAAACCTAAATGAAAATTAAAAACTAAAACATCTAACAAAATCTAATAATAAAAGCTCATTTAAAATATTAATGAATACTAATGAAAATAGTATATAATAACACTGGCCAAAGCTTTCCTAACCACGAGGCTATTGGTGACAATGACTTAAGCAATGTTGGCCGTATAATTAAGCCATCCATTTATCTACTTCCATCTATTAATGAATCCATTCATTACATCAGACACCCGACAAACAGAAAAGATTGCTTCAAACCTCAAGCACTTTTCCAGTGATGTATTTCTTGCAGGTTTCACACTGGATGCCAAACATGGCGTGGTAGTCTGCCTCACAGTAGGGGATCCCGTCCCTGCGGAACATCAACACACATTACAGAAGATGTATTTCACTTGAACTCAAGGATAGTGAAAGATCTCTGTTTGCTCTCTGGTCTCGAGAATCCCCCATTCTTTCATATTACAGCACAGCACATCAATAACGTTGAGTCATTCCAGAGGGTTCAGCAGGCTTGCAGATCACCATATCAAATTACTACGATCGATAAAGCACACACAAGCACCCATCTACACATTCACACACAGAGAAGAGTAAGAGTGGGACTAACTTGCTGATATATTCGGCATTAAGCACTTTATTGCACACTTTGCACTTGAAGCAGCCAAGGTGCCAGTGCTTGTCCAACGCCACCAGAGACTGCTCATTTTTAAACTCCTTTCCACAGCCACAGCAATCTGCACAGAGAGTAAGACAAAAGTGTAGTGTATTACTAATGAAATGGCAAGGAAAGCTGTCATTGCAGACATTTAGGAAATGAATGAGTGAGTGTGTGTGTGTGTGTGTGTGTGTGTGTGTGTGTGTGTGTGTGTGTGTAAGAGAAAGAGACCAACATAGAACGGAATAGATTGCAATGTAGAAACACAGAGTACTCACTGTGCACAGCCTGTGGGGGTGCCGTGCTGTTGACTTGCACAGGCTGAGTACATCTCTCACAAATGCACTCCTTCCCATTAAACGTCACACGGCCCCCAGCTGGAAACGGCTGCCTGCCAGAAATACACACACACAGTCACCTCATCATTCACCAAAGTTATAAAGTCACTTTCGCATGAGGATGAACTTTAAACTAGTTTTTCAAACCATTTTTAATTAGGATCAAATGCAGGGGCACTGTATTATAAAAAAACTCACAAAATGTTGACAAAACTAAACATTTTAGCATATTCGCAGTTGGCGAATGCATTGTAAGATAACTACTGCTTTGTTAATCTTTCTAACTAAATCAGATAACTCAGCAAAAGCAAAGGCATAGATCACCCAAGATTTCATTTGCATGTACGAAAAAAATGAAACTTTTTATTTACTGAAGGAGACATTTAGCATAAATTCAAAAGCAATGAGGACAGATGCCGTCAATCTCCAAAAATTACAAAAAAGCACCATATAAGTAAACTAAAACGTAAGTAAAACTAAAGCTGTACCAGACCAAAGCTGCTATTTACTGTATAACTTCAGCTCCTCCTTAGTATTCATACTTATTTGGATATTTGCATATTCAAAATGCTACATCAAAACCAGTTATGACATACATGACAACTAATGTTGTTTGGCATCATTGGTGTCAGACCTGCTGTAACAAGTTTTTGCATGCAATATTATATTATATTATACATAAATGTAAATGAGATTTCAGAGCTGTTGACAGGGTTTTAGCAAATAATTACTTATATTTCAGTCTGCCCTTCACACAAAAAATCAATCAAAATACTTACAGCATCAAATATAGCATTGCATATAGCAAATATAACTTTTTTGATGCTTTTAAAATTATTTTTAGAGCTTGACAGCCTACTCTGTTTAAAACCGATTGCCTACTGTAACTTAATTCATTTGAGTTCATAAAAATTATTTTCTTAATATTAAATAATTAAAAGTATTAAAATGTATCACACAACATGATTTACTAATGTTTGCACTCATCAAATTACTGGTATTTGTGCCATTATTTAATGCCCCCAAAAAGCATGCGGTAATTAAAGCAGGCGGTAATTTGCGCTGCTCTTGGTAAATCTTGGTAGAAATGATCTGGCTGCGTCTGTGTTCTATAATTGCACATGTAATGTGCGCATTGTCAGTAAATCATACGCAGAATTTTCCCCTCCCATTGGCGCTTTTATGGAATTGCGCTCTAATGCTAATTTGCCCCGTTCAGTAAATCTGGCCCATAATCTTAGTATTAGTAAATTTCATTGGTCTTACAGTGTATGAAAATCTTGAAAATTCTGCCTCTCATCACCTTTTGCATTCCACAGAAGTTTAATACAAATTAATTTTATATTATTACATGAAATAATTTTCTAGCGCTACAGCACAATGAATATGGCAGGCATAAGACCTCTAAGTTGAAGCAGGCCATCATAAGACAGGCTTGATGGCACATGTCCAATCATCTCTTTGGCTGACAGTTCAGTACGAGAGCTGATGATATCACAGTATGTTGATCATCAGCTCATGCTCTCATCACCCAATGGAAGAGCGAAAGTCCAAGTCCAATTAACACACCATTGCCTGACACTGAATCTAAAACTAATGAGCTAGTCTATGGTATCCAAAACTGTGATGGATGCTGGTTGTCTGTTTTTCTTGGTATAACAACGAATACTCTGTTCCTGTGGTTGTTGGCCCAGTTTAGTTTGAAAAAACGTCATCATTTAGTTCTGTAGACCTCTGTTCACACCAACTAGCCCGCCATTAATGTTATAATAATAGCAGTAACAATAATTTCTCACTGGCAAACGTAAAAACACTACTTGTTGGAATACGTTGGATAGAGTCATCCAGAGTAACTACAAATGAGATATTTACGCAGTGATTTAAGATCCAGTCGCACTCAAGATACCAATTGGGTACACCGTGTACACAGAAACATGGGCATCACTATGGAAATGTAGGAGGGCCACGTTCTGAGCAACATGTCACATGCACATACACAACATCCATTCAGAAACTGAGGGACACCCTACACCACTCTGGAAATAAGTGGCCTGGGAGCGGAGCATACACTTAACATTCTTACTGAAAGCTGACGGGTCCCCTTTCCTTCCCCTCCCTGAGTAACAAGACTGCCTTACAATAAAAATCACTCACACACACAGTCGGTGGCAGAACATTTCGAAATAAAACACCACAAATGGTGGCTACATGAGCTAGCATGAATGCACACACAGAAACACAATTAGTACATTTAGTTTGAATCTCCATGAGATACAAATGAAATTTGTGCATCCAGGGCAAAACCATGCATGCAGGAAGTGCTGAATTTAATAAAGATGCATTTCACACAGCATTTGTCATTTAAAAGCGTACTACTTTTTCTCACTTGCCAATACAACAGCAGTCTTGGACATTACACAGCCTATTCTTTTTTTTTTCATGTGTAAAGGTATGAAAAAAAATCATACCTTGCATGTAGCAAATCATATCAGAGTTTTGTATTTCTTTATAGTTACTGTATTATAGTTATTTATTTATAATATTATATTATAACTTAAAGGGGTCATATAATGCTATATCCACTTTTACAAGTTGATTGTACTGAAATGTGTGTTGGCAGTGCCTGTACACAATCATCCTACAATGATAAAAATCCATCCAGTGTTTTTTTTTTAATCTCCTAATATGTTTTCCCGTCTCAAATCGAGCTGTTCGTCTTGTGACGTCACAAGATCGGCCATTGTTGATACGCTGGGGCAGAATGGCGTCAAGCGATCGTGGTGTTCTGTTCTTGGGTGTAATAACGAGCACAGCAGTTTTGATGTTCCTAAATCAGAACCGCTGATGACGCAGTAGCTGAGTTTTGTTTTGGAAGGGAATAGTCCCCCAGATCAACCTCAATTCTTTCATGTTTGCGCAAATCATTTCTCACCAGACTGCTTTATAAACGAGGGTCAGTTTAAAGATAGTTTTGCCAAGAAGCTGCTCCTGAAAAAAGGATCGGTACCAAATTCGTGTTCCTGCTGCACCTCCAGAAGAAGTGAGTATAACGTTTTATTAACCTTTATATTAATCTTTGCTAATCGCTTGCATGTTTCACCATGAATGTGGCTAAAGTTTACACTAACTTTCATTACGTGAAATCAAGTGTACATTACGGCATGTTTTCTATGTACGACGTTCTCAATATAATTCATAATCCCACGTTTGTAATGAACAACGCGTTATGGTTATTGTGTTATTATAAACTGTGTACGCTGTGGTAAAGTTAACGTGGTAACAGTACATTAAGCTTACTTTTGTAGATGGTTTATAACGGTGTCTGTTACTGATTAATAAGTAATAAAAAAAAAAAAACGTGTTGTAACAGTTATACAAAGATAGATCAAAGTGACATTACGTTAACCAACCATTCAGAAACGTCCTGTTCGAGCCTTAATTGTCGAACTTCTTCGGGGCCATCATCTTGTTCCATGTCCGACTCCGGTTCAAATTGATATGGTTGCACAGTGTCCTCAGAAACTCCCGCTGCCATTCTTCCGCCAAAAGATACCCTCAACTGTTGTCAAGGCAACACTCCACGTGTGTTGTGTCACAGCCCACAGAGCAGAGGGGTGGGGTGAGCAGAGCTCATGATCATTTAAAGGCACATGCACTGAAATGGAGTGCTGAACAGAGAGCTGTTTTTGACCAGGCAAAATGAGTGTTTTCTTACAATACTAACGAGAATTTTTAATTAAAGTATATCACAAACTTTTCATTTAGACCCTAAAGAATCATATTAACTTGTACAAAAATGGCATTATATGACCCCTTTAAGTAATAATAATTATTATTTCATAATAAAAATAATTTAATAATAATATAAATATGTACATTTTGTACATTTCTACATGCAATGTGCAAGTAATTTTTGTCCACATTAACTACATAATATAATTACACTTAAACTAACAGACAACAAGCACTGTTCATGTCTGAAGAGGAAGAAAATGAATTATAAATAAAATTATTGCTATTATTAATAAGACATTAAGGGCCAGTTTTACTACCAGCTTGCGCTACTGCAAACCATCTTTTGGTGTTAAAATAGTACTGTCAGGATTTACTGTACTAAAGATGCGCAGTTAAGAATTAGCGCTGAAAAGGCGTGGACAGTTATTTTTGCGCCTGACATTACTGAATATGCATTTGTAGGAGTTTCCCTTTCAAACGCAAAATTTTTGGGAGGAGAGTATTCAAATGAATCACGCAACGAGATTTACTTAATGTTTGCTCGTCAAATTACTGGTATTCGCACCATTATTTAACGCCCAAAAAAGCATGTCTTAAACTATTTTGCACTTGAAATGGCTGCAATTGTTGCTAGGAGGATGCACCGCAGAGAACAGAGAGCGCGTGGTAGAAAGGAGAGGATTTTTTCCACACGTATTAATTCATTTGGAAAGCCAGAAGAACACATTATCCGAACATATCGTTTGCCAAGCCATATTATTTTTATTTGCTTCAGGAAATAAAAGATGACGTGGAACCCTCAACTAGGAGTCACGCAATACCAGATCTATCAAAACTTCTTGCAACCCTTCATTTTTTGGCTTCCGGTCCTTTTCAACATACTGTGGATTCTTTATTTCTTTATTTGTGACTGCTCTAATTTGCGCTGCGCTTGGTATATTGCGTTGGTCGATATGTAAATGAGATGTTGCGTCTGTGTTCTTTCATTTGCGCGTTGTTCGTAAATCACCCAGAGAAATGTCCACGTTATTTTGCCCTGTTTAGTAAAACTGGCCCCAAAAGTGTAAATTACTATTACTGATAACATTGATATTGAATATAATATGTGATTAACATTTTGAAGTTTGGTTACTGCTGTTGTACTTTATCCAAATGGAAATGTTCAACTGAAAACGTAAAGCTAAAACTGTTAAAAGTACCCAAGTGAATGTATGTTAGTGTGTTTGTATGTGTGTCTTACTTGCAGATGGCACAGACAAAGCAGCGTGGATGGTATGTCTTGCCCAGGGCGGACACAACTTCCCCTTCAATGAACTCTTCACAACTGAAGCAGCGGGTGCCATAGAGTCGCTGATAATCCAGAGTGCAGATAAACTCGCCCTGACGCACAAAAAAGCCTCCCTGAGCCAAGTCACATCCACAAACTGCAGAAAAAAAGAGAGAGACAGTTAAAGCTACAACATGTTAATCTTAAGATAACACAACATTTCCAGAATGCTATCTGCCATTCAAAATAGTCGCTTGAATGTGCGCAAAACCTGAAAAGTTCATTCAGGTGAGGATATATGGATCAGAAACCTGTTGGTGCTTCCCTTTACTGTCACTAATGGTCAGTCTTCTAATAAACAAATATCTAATATACAATATTAATGGATATACAATCTAATATACAGACTTCATGGATTTACAGCTAAAAATGAGACGAAAACGTTTGGGAGGGTCAATTTGAGAAGAGATTCAGTCAAAAGTCTGTAACTAAAGTCAAAAGTAAAAAGTCTATGACTAACACTGAATCAAAATTTGCTGTCAAAATTAACACTGGTTTGAGGAATAAATATGCGTATTACCCATAATGACATCATGATTACCAAACCATGTGTTTGAGTGTGTGTCCATTTGTTTATGTGAGCAGAGTAATTGTTGTGTTTCTAATCAGCACACCATGACATCATTCAGGCACGTGGAGACTGGAGACCAGGCAGGTGCATGAGTGGACGGGACAAAACAAAATGAAACGCAACCTTTCTCTAATTTTCCCCTCTCCCTCATTGACTCCCTCCATCTCTCCCCACTCTCTCTTTCCTTTTCTCACAGTCCCTTTTCCACTAAAACAGGAACCACATCAGGAACATAATACACACAGACATGCTCCGATGACATCATTCTCAGGGCCGATCCATTTTCCACCTCCTCTGAGGTAAATGATAACTGTGGAATTTCCTTTTCTCCCATGTCTGTCCAGAGCCGAGATATCTCATTCTGAATAACAGACAAAAACAACTGCACCTCTTTCTTCGGTTCTTGCATTTGTCATAATTTTAACAGTTTAACATACTGTGGTAAAAAAAACTGTTAATTGGTTAACATTAAGCTTCCTTTCTATATACCATTAAAAACACTGTAATAAATCTAATGGGACATGTGATATTACAGTAAAATAATGTACAGTTTTTTGGGAGTAAGAAGAACAAGTAAGTTTATAACTTACAGTGAGAAAGTAAAATGACATTCCCAGAATTCCCTGTGACAAGTCACATTTTATGTTTTTCAATTTAAATAATTTTTTCCATCCATATTAATTTTATTGCTCTGTATTCTTACTACAAGTCAACAAGTGCCTAATTTTTGTCTGTTTATTTTTAGTGAATAACAGGAGAAACATTTGAGAGTAAGTTGAAACATATAAAACGTTTTGCTCTAAAAGAGCAACTTCTGAGCAGTAAAATTGTTCAATCCCAGTAATATATATAGTGAGCATCTTATTCTCTCCCGAGCGCCTGACAGTTATCCACCTGCCTCTGTAAGATCCCATCTTAAATGACCTCACTTGGCTGTTACATAATAAGCTTAACAGCTTTAGCACTCAAAAAACAGGCCCTCTCTCATACACTCCCAAACCCACACCTAAAGTACTAATATGTGTACTAGTTCCCACGTGCTAGCACAACACAATGCATTCTAATGTTCCGCTCGTAGTAAAAATCCAAACAATAACACAGGAATGTTGCTCAGGAAATGGCAGACATATTTTCCACAGCTGCTGAAAAGTGATTGGTTGGCAACTGTGATGTGAAAGGTTAGTTAGGTTATAGGCATATGCGGTGTGACAATGTGTGAATTCTGTTCCAATGAATTAAAACTTCCTCCTAAAAGCACAAACTGTCTTAAAGAGAACATGTAAGGTAAGAGGGCAGCACACACCCAGAGCAAGACTGAAAACAACATTTAGCTTCTCATTTCATCAAGCAAAATGGATTTTAATAGAAGCCATCGATGCTTTATTTACATGAATTTGACCAATGATAGACATGCATCTTATTTTGGCAATTTTTAAATTATCCTAGTCACTTTCATAAGATAATTCTAAAAGATTATACACTGGTTTGAGCTGTTTTTTTGTTGTTGTTTTTTTCTTTTGTGCAGTGAAATTTGAACCTAATATATAAAAACAGCTATAGCTACATGTTCATATACAAAGATATATTTATACTTTGTGAGAAAAACAATAAGTGTAATATATAAGGACACCTTGCTTTAAAATTAAATAACTATAAATAATTAATTTAAGTTAAAGTAATATAAGCCAAATATAGTCAATTATAAGAAAAATAAGAATGATTAACTATTAAAATATTATATCTAGAATATTTTCTTCATATTAAGATGACAGTTGACATCTTTTTTTACTCTCTTTTGTATAAACATTACTAAAAAAGATACGAAAAGATACTAACCCTAGGGGCAGTCGTGGACTAATGGATAGAGAGTTGGACTTGTAACCTGAAGGTCGTGGGTTCGAGTCTCAGGTCCGGCAGGGATTGTAGGTGGGGGGAGTGAATAACCAGCACTCTCTCCACCCTCAATACCATGACTGAGGTGAGACCCTTGAGCAAGGCACCGAACCCCCAACTGCTCCCCGGGTGCTGCAGCATTGGCTGCCCACTGCTCTGGGTGTATGTTCACTACTGTGTGCATGCACTTGGATGGGTTAAATGCAGAGCACAAATTCTGAGTATGGGTCACCATACTTGGCCTAATAGGGCTGTCAGAGTAAAATATTTGTGATTGAGAAGAAAGTTATAATATCAAATGGGTGCCAAATTATTGCATTAAACATTTATTATCTTAATTCATTGACTATGACAGCCTTAAAAATACTTTTCACTTTTGTGGACCCCTGAGCATCTCATTGCAGCCCCTTGAAGGTCCCTGGACCCCAGTTTGAAAACCTCTGCTCTAAGCAAACTTTTGCCCATCAAGTACTGAGGAATGTAACCCAAACCCTGCAATGATAAGAAGTCCTCAACATTGGGCACCACAGGGTGTGTCTTTCACCCTGCCGGGTATATTTAGCTCAGCTGCAGACAGAAAACAACACCTGAATAAGAGGAGCAAGGAATGTCTGTGAGCAATGCTGCTCTCATGATCACACACACGAGCAGTCTTCACTCAGCTGAAAGTGAGCAAGTTATAATGTCAGTTAGCATTTTGAAATCTAGAGGATGTTTTCATCCAAAACAGCAAATAGCAGAACAATTCCAGGAACAGCCCTCCCTGGGGTTAAGTGCTCCAGATGGACACCCCATCAGCACCTTGGGAATGAACACTTTGGGTGCTTTAGCTCCCAAGAATGTCACACCTACCATATGATGACTGAAGGTTATAAATATAGAAAGAGCAGATAAATTAGAAAACATGAAAAAAAGAACCGCTAAGGAGGTTATACAAGCAGCACTAAAAAGAGGATGGGTTGGGCTAGGAGAAATGGAACATGGAAAAACGAAGGTGGAGGAAGATAAGCAGACTATAGAATAGTGAAAGAGTGCAAACAAGAGAAATTGGGAGGGTGAACATGGAAACTTGAGGATCTTAATATTGGACTCGAAATCGAATCTCTGGATCGACATTATCGACATGTCTGACTCTCTGAAACCTAAACTTTGTAATGCAACAAGAGCAAGTAAACAAGATTATAAAAAACATGTTAGTGGGCGAAAGCAATTCCTTTACACATTCCTCACCCGAGGCATTCTAAATCTAAAGGATACTTTCTGGAACAATCTAGGTAGCTATCGGTGTAAGGTCAACAAAGCTGAAGGGTTAAATCTCTTTCCTCAAGGCCAAAGAATTGCGAAAGCTAGCACCAGTGACATGTAATTGGCAAGACTCACATCAACAGAGGGAAGCGTTTTATTCCTGTAGGGTAATATAACCCCTCTACACACTAAGCCAACAGTAGCTATCTCTAGTGTTCCAACTGAATTCTCTGGCAATCTGAAATGGCGCTGGAGTGCATGCTTTCAGGGAGTTGGCTGGCTGGAGAGGGTCTCCTGTTCCTCTACATAAGAGGGGTTGCATTTTCACATCAGGAGATCAAACTTTCAGCAACAATCCAGGAGACAGGCTACTGGTGTCACATCGGCCTTGGAAAAAAATTAGAACAAGAGTTGAACATGTCATACTGAGTACTCTGTAGAGACATTCCATGAGATCACATAGATGGCAGCAGCTTCACCAAAGAAAAAACTGACATTACCTCACATCTTCATTAATATAAGAAGACTACCAACAGGGGTGGAGCCGAAGACCACTGAGGATCAGGAGACCTCCACGGCCAAAAGCTGGCTGAGATGGCAACCACACCAGAACAGAAGACAACCATCGCTGAGCCGGAGAACACCAAGGGGCAGGAAGAGACCTAGGCTGCACCAACTGAGCAGGGGTCCTCCAGGGTTGAACAGAAGACCACTGGGGATCCAGAGGCCACGGCAGAGCAGATGACTAGAATGGCAGAGTAGGGCACCATGGCAGAGTGGAAGACCACCAAATAGCATAGACAGGGAACCACACAAACCCAGGGGCAGCCTGCATGGCTGTAACAGATCAGGCATAGATGGCCTCTGTGGTCATAATAGAATGGGAAGGTAACACAGGGAGTTCAGTGATGGACTTCCTAGCCGTGACAGAGTGGGCAGAGTGGGCAGGTAACTCAAATAACGGTCCACCTGGCAGTAAAGGGGTAGTCGGAGGAGTCAGAGACAGGACAGAAATCAAGGACAGTCCTCCTGGTCAAGATAGAGAGCTCCGAGGACTAAGGGATGACCCTCCTGGCTGTGAAGGGGAGCTCTGAGGAGTCAGAGACGGCCCTTCTGGCCATGATGGTATAATTTGAAGAGCCAGGAATGGCTCTTCTGGTCATGATAGAGAACTCTGAGGACTCAGGAATGGCCCTACTGGCTGTGATGGGGAACTCTGAGGAGTCAGGGGCAGCCCTCTGGGGGAGCCACAGCAGACGCCACTGGCTTTGGGGAAGTCCCAGCGGATGTCACCACCTTTGGGGAAGTCGAGGAAGTGTGTGTGGTCCAGACACACAAAATGGAAGTAGCTATTACTGGAAGTGCTGATGACAAGGGAAGGACCTCCAGGATCACCAGATGGGGCCTCAAAGGCAACCAGACTTGGGACCAACTGGGCTAGGGACATCTGAGACTACCGGACATGTGACCATTGAACTAGGGAGAACTGAGATCACTTGACTTCAGAGAGCTAGGGACCACAGGATCAAGGAGTGTCCAGACCAGGAAGGACTGAGGGGCGACCAAATTTAGCACCACTTTAAGAGTGCTGAGACCACCAGACTTCGGACCTCCAGGCTAGGGAGCACTGGGACCACAGGAACAGGGAGTTTTTTGACTACCAGACCAGGAAGAACTAAGGGGCCACGGAATTTGGCACCACCAGACTGAAGAGTGCTGAGACCACCGACATGGGACCACTAGACTCTGGATCAAATCGAAGTCCACAGTGTAGGAGGAGGAACTCAGCAGCAATGCATAATCGAAGTACTGTTAATGTTGCATATACCTCCAGGCAAATATGATTTTATGGGCTCATTTTGACCAAAATGGTCAGGTGCAGATGACTAAATAATATAAAATACAAAGCAATACAAAGTAACTTAGAAAACACTCACTTTAATGTCAGTTATGGCATTAAGTACAGCTATTGCCATTGGACTGTGGGTGGTAATTTTGAGGTTGAGACTACCTCATCATAAACACTGTATCACAATATTACATCCTGCAGATGATGCAGAAAACAACACTATTAGGTATCAACACACCTTCGGCAACGAACCTCGTGTCAATGACCACATGAACAGAAGAACTCCTGCATCATCACCTTCATTTGGCAGTGGATCACAAGCTCCAGCTGTGACATTCACCTTGAGAGTCCTGAGCGTTCACTGCACTACAGCACACAGTGTTCTGTTCTTTATGATGTTGCATGTCTCTAATGACCTGCAATTACACACTAACTTAATCGATAACTAACACATGAGAGCAAATTAGTGTGCACTAGTATAATGAAGAAGGCATGGGCATGTAACTACATGTAGCTGACTGTCTACACATCAGAGAAAATGGAATATGATAAGAAAACACATCTCTGAACAAGCACATACTGTATATGAAATGCCTGGGCTACTAGCCAGACAGAACTAGTGCACTGAATAAATACTTTCACAACAGCAAAATATATATACACACACATACATACAAAATGGATTAGGCTGACCACTCGTCCAACAGAGCAAAGCAAAATATGTTTAATTATGATCAGTTATGTTCATTATTCATTTTTAGCTATTACGACAATTTCCATATTGCATATTACTATAAATACAGTTGTATTGCTTTAAACTTCATATTATCTTTTCCTCTGAGGTCCAGTCAGTGTATAACGACTATATACGTGGGTTAGTGGTATTAGTGTTATTGTGATACGCAGAACGTGCTCTCAGCTGCAGGCCTTGAAAAGAGATCGCAAAAACAGTAACAAAATACCCACACCATTTTTACCATATTGTCTAGTATGAAATGACATAACATGCATTGGATTTAAGTTACTGGAATGACCTATAATGTTAGACAACAATACTGTAATACCAGGATTGTTTAATGTTTTTGAAAAACGTCTCGTGCTCACATGAGCACTTTAAATGGCACTTTAAAACATGTTAAAATACTTTTCTATTTTAACATGTTTTAAAGTGCCATTTATTCCTGAG
Organism: Tor tambroides; assembly: GCA_021397915.2. Classification (NCBI taxonomy): domain Eukaryota; kingdom Metazoa; phylum Chordata; class Actinopteri; order Cypriniformes; family Cyprinidae; genus Tor; species Tor tambroides. Next base: position 26,393 of record JAFVLL020027887.1, read on the forward strand.
AATACAAAGCTGAATTTTCAGCAGTCATTACTACAGTCTTCAGTGTCAGATGATCCTTCAAATGGGGCTTTCTAATTATTATAACAGTTGAAAAGAGTTCTGCTGCTTAATATTTTAGGAAATGTAATGTGTCCTTGATAAAAACTGACCCTAAACTTTTGAACCATAGTGTAAATGTGTATGTATATTACATTAAAATTAAACAACATACGGTTTACTTTTACATTACATTTAGTCATTTAGCAGACGCTTTTATCCAAAGCAACTTACAAATGAGGACAATAGAAGCAATCAAAACCAACAAAAGAGCAACAACATGCAAGTGCTATGACAAGTCTCGGTTAGCCTAAAGCAGTATACGTAGAATCAGGGTATCTTCCGTTCATTCGTTTTTTAATTTAATATTAAAAACAGAAAAATAAGAAAACGGTTCCTTTTTTTGTTTTTCAATTTTTCAAAAAAAAAAAAGAAAAAGCAAGAATTATGCTTGATTTTCCATTTTATGTTCAGGGCTAGAAAATGAATACATGACTTGAATTTTCGATCTCTGCATGTGGGCGGGAATAAAAGGCCCCTTTCCGCTGATTGGTCAACCAAACATGAAACCGTGCCGTCATCAGTTCTTCCGCAGTTCCGCGCAGCAGAAAACAGTCCTGCTGCTACATTTGTATGCATTCTTAACGCGTTTATTGCGACTATATTTCATCACTTTCTCATCAAACAACCAGACTAACAAATGGCTAACAAATAGCCCGTACCGGGGCAGAGCCTATAGACAGGGCTTACTTCTGTGTAGGCATAAATTCGGCAACCTGTGCGAGAAATAAAAGTTAATATTTTCTCATAGCCTAAATATTAAATTTATTCACATCTGCACCCATAGCTACCCCCTAGCCTACATCTTTGGCACATCGCCTGTTTTATTGAGCTGAGTTTTGGACAAGCGATGAAGTTGAAATGATATAGAAATGTAAAGATAATGTCATATTTCATATTAGTGTAGTATATGGTCTATTATTCTATTCTATTTTTTTTTTTTTTTCCATTGTTAAATTTTAGGGGTAATGTTAAATAGCCACTATAAAATAGCACATCTCAGTTACAAGAATCAAACCCCTGAAATAACACTTGAAAATCAAATAACAAAAAAACCAATCAGATTTTCATTTTTTGATTTTCATTTATCAATTGAAAATGGAAAGGACGAATGATACACGGATTATTACGTAGCAAGGTTGTTGTTGTTTTGTTTTTTAAAGAAAACAAGTAGATAGAATATAGAAAAAGAAGAAACCTAGTGTTTTTTTTTGGTTTGTTTTTTTAAAGAAACAAGCAGAATAGGAAAAAAGAACGCTAGTGTTAGTTTTTCAAGAAAAACAAGCAGTTAGAGAATAAATATGCAATTGATAGAGGGTCAAGTGTGTGTGGGTATTTTTAAATAAAAAGAAGACAGATAGATAAAAAAGAATTAGAATAGAGAGTGCTAGAGAGGGTCAAATAAAGGTTTAAGATTAAGATAAAGGTTTACACATTAATTACACAGATGAGCCAGCATCTGTAAATGAGCAGCAAAAAAACGCATAGAAATATTCAATGATATCTGAGTGATTCTCAGCTGATCATAATCCAGTGTGACAGACGGGATTAAAGAATAATGTGTTCCCAAATCCAATGAAAATGTCAGAGAATGGAGAAATCCATATTTGTCATTTCACAGCATCCATGGTTTCAATGCACCATTGTTGAGTTATTAGTGTGAAATTATGAATAGAAGGCCTCTGCAGCTAAACCTCCTTGATGAGCACTACTAAAAGAGGGACTAAATAAAGTGTGTCATTTATTAATTCTGCTGAATCCTTCTGGATCTGTGGAGTTGTTATATAAGGTCAGTGGCTGCTCAGTTGCAGTGGGAAACAGCTTGAAATGAGAAACTTGACAAACCCTTGAGCACACAAACACATTGTGCTCTGTCCTTGAGTGGGAAACTTAATTTTGTGTGTTAAATCAAACTGACATGATTTAATTTAACTGGGAAATATGTACTTGGAGGTTTCACTGAAAAACTACTGAAACAACACTGAAATGACAACTAAACAAATCAAAGATTCAAGAGAACATGAAAGCTATATTAGTCCGTATTCAATATATTTTTGATTTACAAAGCCAGTGCCATGTGAATGTCCACACAAACAAGTGTGCATATGTACAGGCCTACAGTATGTGAAAGCATTTCACTTGCCAAACACACTTATAAATATATAAGGCTCTTCATGTTTCAGATGCTGAACTCTGGTGCTGTCAGGACAAAGCAGAGAGAAGCAACACGCTGCCTCGGCAAAAAATAAAAGGAATTTTTTAGGTTCGGGAAATCACCGACTTTCTCAGAATTCGAATCAAATCATTTCAACATTTTCCCTAGATGAGGTATCAAGATTCAGAACATTACTGTGGTGTGTGTGCACGTGGATAGTGTGTATCTGTGTGTTGATACAAAAAAAAATTCACTAGGGGATTCAGGCAAACAAAAGGCAGCTGTATTAGGGTGTTTTCAGTAGGGTGTAGGTCACACATTTTAGGAGGAATAAACACACACACACACACACACACACATACAAACAGAACATGTGTATTTTAGAAGGTCTTTAAATGGTTGATTTGATTTGAAATAATTTATTAATATTGAATTAGAGCATGTTACAGATATCCCTCTCCAGTTACATTACAGTTACTCCAATCTACATAAAACTATACACTAAGGGTATGTTTATGTCCATAATGCTATACATTAAAAATATGTTCCTTTCTATTCAAACCTGCTGAGATAAGCTGCATGTATATATATTTCTATGCATATATGCGTGTATTTTGATTGAATAATATATTTGAGCTCACATGTTTGGAACGAGCGTTGGGCGTGCTCAGTCCAGCCTTTATGGAGCAATGAAATCCCCACTGTGCAGAATAGCATTACCATGTTGTCATGGTGTGCATGAAACAAATACAGGCAGTTTTACGATAAGTGAATTCCTCCACGTGTCTCTGTCCTTCTCCAGACCTCCATTCGAAGGCTCCAAAACATCTTGGAACGAAGCAATATCATCTGGTTTGTTTGATGTTTTACATAACAAATGAGTTGAAGGTGGTGTGACAGCACACTGAGTGCTGGAAAGACACACACTCAAAGACACTTCCTGTAAAAACAGCACCCACCCACATAACCAGTGTTCCTAGAATGACTCCTATAGAAGAAAATTATAAAACCGATGAGGCATTGTAATTGTAAGTTGAAGAAATCATGTATGATTAAGAATGTAAGTGCACACTTGAAACAATTAAAGGCTTAGCAATTAATTAATGTCTATAAATACCAACATTCCCTGCTGATCACATTTTTCATCAATACGCCTATTATTTTTGTTAAGCATACTGGATGAATAAAAATAAAAATCACAGTCAAATCTCATTACTGTTAAAGCTAATGGGGTGAACACTGGGAAAAATTTGAAGGGTCGGCATAAATGTCTCATAAATCATTTTATGCAGATTCCTTAATTCTGTAATTGCTAATACTGAAACTCAAATATATGACAAAAATGCACATTTTCAAGCAAACTCTGAATTCAGTATTTAACTGAATTCAATAGTAATGGTTACAATTAAAAATGGAAGATTCAGCTTTATACACTACCATTTAAAAGTTTAAGGTTTGTAAAGTCTATTAATATGATCAATAATACAGTGAACATGAATATTGTGAAATATTATTACATTTTAAAATAACTGTTTTCTGTTTGAATATACTGTAAAATGTCATTTATTTCCGTGATGGAAAGGCTGAATTTTTAATGACATGTTTTCAGTATAACATGGTCCTTCAGAAATCACTCTAATATGTTGTTCTGATGCAGAAAAAAAAGTACAATAGCTGTCACTGGGGCGGTACCTTTTCAAAAGGTACACTTTTGTACCTTTTTAAATGGTGCATATTAGTACCCTAGAGGAACATATTAGTACTTAAAATGTACATATTAGTACCTAAATGGTTCATATTAGTACCTTTTGAAGGGGAAGTGCCCCAGTGACAGCTTTTGTACCTTTTTTCTGAGAGTGTAGTATTATCAATGTTGAAAACAGTGGTGCTGATTAACATTTTTGTGGAAACTAATACTTTTTCAAGATTCTTTAAAAGCACAGCAATAGAAATAAAATAGAAATCCTTTGTAACATCACTTTACTGTCACTTTTGATCAATTTTATGCATCCTTGTTGAAAAAACGGTTGTGTATATGCATGCATATCCTTATAAAGATGTTGTCTTCACTCTCAACCCTACACTGTGTGATAAGAGCATGACACATTGACTATTCAGAGAATACAAACTTCTTCTAAATACACACCAGTGGCGGCTGCTGGTCTTTCAAAGAGGGGAAGCTCATTTTCGGCCTACATCATAAAAATTGTACATTAGTTCACCCCTACGACGCTAGCCTAGCCTACTCTATGAATGAATGAATGAACAAACGATCTAAAAAAAAAGATATTAAACTCGACAGAGGAAATGTGGGAATTAGGTTAAACTGAAACAAGGAATGTGGTGTATAATTGTGTGAAATGTATGATGAAAATTGGCTAGCAATTTCGCCAAGCAAATACCAAGAAATAGGTTGCAGCAGTTTGTCTTTCGACTACACTTCCAAAATCCGCTATGGGATTGAGCTCGAATAGCTTCACCGTCAGCGACTTTTTATAGTACAAAATCGCTGTCAATCAAAAGGAGATGCAGTCTTTCGACAGACCCTCCAATTATCACGCAGAAGCCCGTAGTCCGGGCCAGCCCACTCCTCCATTCACCCCCAGAGATGCTGAGCGTCCGTGGGCGGGACATAATCGCAGCATTTATCCAATGACCGTCTAGTTTCGAAGCACTGAAAAAAACTGTTCAAAGCAGCCCCATTGAAGTCAATGGATGCTAGGCTTCAACAGGGAAATACACTGTGACGCTACGGGAATGTATGAGAAGGAAATCGAGTCAGCCGACCTGCTATATGTAGCTGATTCTGAACGAACTCGTCTTCGAGATGAACGTGTTCTAATGCATTTTTAGTCAATAAAATGTTAACACAATAGTACATATTTGACCATTAATTTTTTGACATTATAGGGGAAGCCGAGCTTCCCTTGCAGTCTTAAAGAAATCCCCACTGATACACACCCATCCACAAAATAAGGGTGAACTGCATATGAATGTCTATTCTGTTTTACAAAACTAGCCTTAACAAATCTGGATTAAATCCATAATTATTCGTGCATAGCTTAAAACGTGACAGTTATTTAAAACAATAAGAGTTAAGGTTACCAAAAAAAATAAGAGCAGCAACTGTAATTTGACTAATGGTGTGCAGTAACCGCACTGACTGATGCTGTGAGGTAAGAATAAACGTGCTAAACTCTATTAAGAATATCACATTGTCTCAACTCTGAGGTCACCTAGCAACCCCTGTCTGTATTCACAACATCATCAAGCTGAAAACAGCCGGTGCTGGGAGAAATGTTCTTGCTTATGCATAAGCAGACACACATACAGACAGACAAAACAAGAATCCACAGTGACCCGTGTGTTTGGCTTAATTTGAGCTATTCTTGATGAACTCAGATCGCAAACAGATGAAACACTGTCACATTAATAAACTTCCTCTCTACTCTACGGTTGTGGTAGACCACTGTCAACAATATGCACCCCACCCTCCCTATTCATGGAGAACGATTGAATTTGTTAATGTAAAAACAATGTAATGCTGCACAACAATATACCTTGACGTTTTCATCACATTTGTTTTGTGTTCAGGTTCTAGAAGCTGTACATTCAAAGCACCTTTCAATATTCCTTTAGGGTAAAATCCATTATATGACTGTCTGAAAACTGCCACAGAATAATAGTATACACAAATGGAGTGGTTCGTGACTGACGTGTTACCTTTGCAGACAAAGCACTTGATGTGGAAGTGTTTGTTCTGCACGCGGAGCACCTCGCCTTTGCAGGGCTTGCCACAGTTTTGACATGGGACGGGGCCGCTCTGCCGCTGTCCCTTCTGCTGCTCCAGGGGACTGTGAACAGCCTGCTGGTGAAACGCTGTGGAGACAAAGTGAGAAAAATGTTTGGCTGAAAAGGTGACAGGTGACAGGTATAGAAATGTTAAGAAATTAGTTAACAACCTATACTAATCTAACCTGACCACATTAATCTGAATAATGCAGGGAACATATGCTAGTATGCTATTGCAAATTTAGACACTGAATAGTCAATATTGAAAATATGTAATTATTTTAAATACATAAAATATACTGTATAGTTCTTTGTCATTATTATTCTTTAAAATACGTCTATTAATTATTTTTACTTATTTAAATGTTACTTATTTTTATTCATTTACTGGTAACACTTTATTTTAAGGTGTCATAATACAGAGTAATTACCTAATTAAGTACTTATTAGTAGCCATTGTACTTACATGAAACAAAATATACTTACCATGTAACTAAGTTATGGAAAAGCCTGTAATTACTTTGTATTTATGTAGATGTAATAGGCAGCTACTGTTACACATATTTAACAGGCCGAGTCTGTTACACAGCTACTTGTACACTTAAGTACAATCTTGATACACTTAATTTTAAGTAGCTTATGCCTCTGTAATAGTCTGTAATTTTAATGTAATTAGAAAGGTATTACATGTATTTAAGCTGTGTACTGGTGGGTTAAATCAAACTAAGATGCAGCCGGATAAGGTGTACAGTATAGATACACATGAAGTACACTTAAGTACAATCTTGATGCACTTTATTTTAAGTAGCTTATGTCTGTGTACTTACATTTATAATTACGTTGTATAAAGTCTGCAACACATATGTAACAATCTTTTGGTTACATAAGTAACTGTGTAACAGTCTCAGTCTGTTACATATGTGTAACAGTAGTTGCCTATTACATGTACATAATTACAAATTGTAAGTACAGGCTGTTCCGTAACTTAGTTACATGGTAAGTATATTTTGTTTCATGTAAGTACAACGGCTACTACTAAGTACTAAACTAGGTAATTACTCTGTATTATGGACACCTTAAAATAAAGTGTTACCCATTTATTTTTTAGTTGTAACAATAATGTAGGATGTTACTTTGAAAAGTAAATCCTGAAGTTGTCTACATCTCGTTGTCGTGAATTTGTTGACATCTGAGAATATCGTCGAAGCCTACAATTTACTTTAAAAAAAAAAAAAAAAAAAAACATGAGGTTTTTTTTGTTTGTTTGTTTGTTTGTTTTTTCAATGAATATTAAAACTCTGGGTAAAGCAAGCATAGCTAGTGGTAACTAAAACTAATAAAAATCAAATAAAATAAATAAGTGACAAAAGCACATTAAAGTTATTAAAACCTAAACTAATATTAAAATTAAAACTAATATTACAAAAATAAATGCTAACTTGAATTTGAATTAATACTACAACAGTACTATAATAGAATATTCTTTAAAATATCTGTATTTTTTGTATTAATTTTATTAATTAAGCAATTTTATTTATTTTTTAACAATAACGTAGCGTGTAAATGTGAAGTTGTCTACATCATGTTATTACTGTGAATTTTTTGACATTTGGGAATATCAGCTAAGTTTACAGTTTACTTCAAAAACATTGTGGCCACAATTCAACTAAAACAAGAGAATGGATTAATAAGTCATGGGAATGTACTGTTGTTGTTTTTTCCCCCCTGCAGATCATGTGCGGGCATCCATACTAAAATATTACATGAACTTGTACCGTCTCACACCATTGTTCACAGATAATCACCGGAACAGTGAAGATGAGTTTGCGGTAGACATGGATGACGTCAGGGCTCTGCTCTCCTTTGTAAATTTATAAGCTGTCATTTGCGCCTGTCTGGCACCCAATATTCACACCTACTCCATTACAAAGGCGTGTAAACTCAAACAAACACTTTAAAATACAGTCCAAGACACAGCTAGATAAAGACCTTCAGCCTCTTGTTTTAAAAGGGCGTGTAGCAAAACTGGTTCTGTTGGATGTCCCGTTCCATTCTACAGTGGGATTTTCACAACAGGTATTCACTTTGTGAAGTCTAATAAGGGATAAATGGCTACACAGAAATGTGTTTTTGCTTGTTCTCAGAGGCGAAAACCAGTATTTGTCCCTCATTCGTTGAGAAGCTTGTAAGAGCTGCTGGTTTCAGCTCGCTCACAGAGTCTTTGACTCTAATTAGATAAAAGTGCTTTGGGAGGAATCTACAGCAATCACTGAATGCGTGTTTGTGTGTGTTTGACTGCATTTGTCATGTCGTGGGGAAAGACAACCCATCTGCCAAGTCATAATAGTGGTCACACAGTATGAGACACCTCTTTAAAGTCCAATTTTCAACCAAATTTAACTTGTAATGTGACATATTTCAGAGAAAAACATGTAGAATAGGACTTTCAACCGCTAAAACAATGCCTAAAAACAATTTGGCTGTTGGTCAACATTATCCAGTATTCCATGGACAACGTAACATTAGTTGGTTCAAATGAGGAGCAAGTTATTACAATTTCACAAGTGAGCTATTCCTTGAAACACTCTAAATAAATCGTATGAAGTCCTCTGAACCAGAAAGTTTAGTTTAAGAATTAGTATTTGTCATTCAGATCGGCTGAAGACAGAAAACAGTCTTGCTAACATGTCAATCCTTTTTACCTGTACCATTAATCCACCAATTGGCTCAACATCTCATTTATACTTGACACAAATACGCTCTGTGAACCTCCACTACATCAATTTGTTTTCATAGGTCCTAAGAGAGATTCTTGTGCTACTGAGTCCCAGAAACAGCATGCTGGGAATGTTTTAAAGCACAAGCTATTTCCTGCTTTCACAGATCAGGTAGAGTTGTTAAACAACAGTGGACATGTATGATAATCCATAAAAACACAATGAAAAACTATGGACGACTCACTTTAAGCATGCTGACTGTATATGGTAATGCTTTATAGTTAATCTTTTGAGGTTACAGTCAAATGACAGAAGACAGTATTTTCATAAACAGCTCTACAGGTTCTTTTTTCCCCAGTATGCTTCCAATAAAGAAAAGTAAGCTTTAAGTCCCATCAACCCTCATAAAGAGGTCAATGCATTTAACGAATGCCAGGTACATTCCAGCTACCACCAAAAACAAAGGCCTACAGGAACAGGAAGGACAAATGTTATCATTCTAGACCAGCATGCATTCTGTTTTGCGTGTAGTCTACCATAAATTTAAACTCATCTACATTTTTTAACCTTGGGTAAACCCAGTGTAGTTATTGTTAACTAAAATTAAAACTATTAAAAATAATTTTCGGTAATTGAAATAAAGCTGAAATAAAAAAGTTAAACTTTAGAAATGTTGCCCTTTCAACTAAAGGAAATAAATAATTTTAAGTACAAGTACTGAAATTTAAATCAAAAATTGAAATATTAAATAAGAAAAATGACAAAAGCACATAAAAAAATACTAAAACTTAAACTGAAATTACAACTAAAAATACAGAAACAGAGGCTAATTCAAAATATTAATAAAGACTATAATTTTATATAAGTTCATTTCACAGTTCTTGAACGGGGGTTAAATGTTATGGCAAAAAACAGCCAGTCATAAACTGTCTAAAAGGTTACCTTATTAAACATTCTTGAGACGATGAAGGCATTGTCAACCAGAATTAATTTACCTTGAATATTTTCTGCTGAACAAAAAGTATGTTGGGGTCCAATTAACTGATTTTCATTTTATTTACAAAAAACAATGAGGCACTTTGTGAAATACCTTCTGTGCAGAAAAAAGGGTGAACTATTACTATAGCTTTCAAGTTACAATGTCTGTCAAGTGTAAAAGCCCATATACTATAGCGTGTATAAAGAAATTGTGGTTCCAGCCAGCACAAAGCTTCCATAAACTAGCAAACCACATCATAAAAGAGAGAAAACAGTTATTGAATCTTATAGGCCTAACCACATCTCTTCTGATAAGAACTCAATAAGTCAGGGTGGATCATCAAGAAGTTCTCATGAAGTACAAAAACAATCCCTAAATCTCTGATTCCTTTCAACCTGAGCCAAAGATCTGCGGTTAAAGTAATAAAGGCATGAAGCCATAGTAAGATCTCTATCACTGCCGCACCCGCTCTCTTCATACACTCATCTGCATGCTTCAGATGTCCACATCACATATCATCAAAACCTCTGTAAGCACGACCAACTAAAGGTCAGAGTAAGGGAGGAGTTTGTCCCACATGTCGCTAAACACAAACACACCTTACTTTTCACCGACTTGCTCTTTCATACAGCAAGAGTCATCCATCTTTAAGCAGGTTCTCCATAAATAGAGTATCTAGTCAACCCGTGGGGATTCCATCATGCCCTGCTGCATTCTTCTTGAGGTCCATGCGCATGGCTGACATGTCTGTGTATTTGAAAGGCTCAGATTTCCACCGCAGGATCTCTCTGCCATTCAACTAGCCAAAAATCACTCGTCATTTGCCTTATTTTGCAAAAGCAATTGTGGGTTTTGGGGTATGACTGAATAATAGAAAGCCTTTGAATACTAGCTCATTCATGCTATTACTCTTGTGCTGCGGCATAATTCACTATTGCTGCATACTTCTATAGTTATGAGTTATATAAGAGCCCCATTCCTCAAATATCACACTGTGCATGTCAAAGCTGTTTGATGTTCTCTTTAAGCAACGAGGGGAGGTTTACATTTTCATCTGCATTCCCCATCACTTCATTCACTTCCACTGATGTGTCAGTGGAAATGAATGTCACATCTTGACCTCAAAGTGACCTAATGGTCTTCTTCTGTATTAAATGTCACTCATCTGGTTATCAGCTGTGCAAGGTGAAACAGCCAATGAGAAGCTTCCAGCGAGCAAGACAAATAAATATGGAAAGCAAAAAATAAGACAAGAAATGAAGAGAAAGCTTATAGTTAGTTAAAATATATTTCATTCACATCCTGCCATAATTATAATAATTCAAACATTCACCAGCAACCATTTATAACAGTATAAATAATTAATTAGAAAAATTAGGGATGAGGGATCATTAGGAATCAGTCTGATTATTATTTTTTATTTATTGAAGATACCTAATAAAAACAGATATAAAATTGTTATACTACTTGGTAAATGATACTTAAAAAAGACTACAAAACAAAATGAATTATTTTAAAATATACAAGTGAATTTAGGCGTCACAATATTATAATGTACAGTATGAAAAATAGATGTTAATTTTAAGATTTGCTAAATATTACATTTAAGTAAGTGTTATTAAATTATTATTGTTTTGTATAACTTGGAAATCCACAAACATGTAGTACATCAATGTGCAGCTATACAGACTCTCTTCATTTAGTTCTAGAGATAAATGTTCAACAATTTTCAAATGACTGAGGAAAAACAAGTAGCTTACTGTGCACTGGTGAGGAAAATCCTGCAAAATTAAAAGAGTTTGCTGGTAAAGTCACAGCAAATACTCCAAGAGATGCTTACATCTATCTATAAGAAACTTAAAGCACTAATTTGTCCACAAGGCTTGCAGCTGTGTGTGTGAGGATGATCCTCGGACATGGCAGGATGATTAAAGGATTTTAAAGCAAATTACATGCTCATGAGCACAGAGTGCCCATTTTGAGGCAACCAGAGGTAACTCCATTTCAGCAGCTTTCTGCCAGGGTGGACGACAACAGGAACCACAGTAATGGATTTAAAGCATTTAATCTAAGTCTCACTTATTGTGCAAGCAAGATAAACATCCAAGACTCAATGCCACATTATTTTTGTGCAATTATTTTCATTGATATACCAATTTCGTACTCCCAAGGACAAATGAAACAAAAATACACCTGATGCACCACTACATTTTGCAGAGCAAGAATCAGTAGAAATCCAGTTCTAAATTTGTAAAGACAACAACAATCTTTTATATTTAATTTCTCAATATTTCTTTCAGATCTGTTGTCCTGTTCTCTGCGTTAGAGAAGAGGTGAAGCACAGAAATAGAGTTTGTTTACTGTCACCAAGGTCAGCACTAAGGTATTTCTGCAGCTGCTGAGACTCTTCCAACAGATATATCATGACTTGGATGTGTTTGCCCTGGTGAAAGTGTGATAGTAAGGCCATCCAAGCAATTAGGAGTATTGCTTTTGATCTCAAAGTGTTGAGTGCCAAGACTTCCTGATTATTGATGATCTGCCTTATTATCTACTGTTTTGCCATCAGAATAAGATTTCAAACAGCTGATAAAAATGTCAGACTATTAGTTTAGAACTGTTTTCGCTTGTAAACCAAAATCAATCAATCAATCATCAATGGATTATTGTGATGTTTTTATCAGCTGTATGAACTCTCATACTGACGGCACCCATTCACTGCAGAGGATCCATTGGAGAGCAAGTGATAATCCTAAAGTTTCTCCAAAACAGTTTAGATGAAGAAATAAATTCATCAATATCTTCGAGTAAATCTTCAGCAGATTTTAAATTTGGGGTAGACTATTCCTTTAAATCAAGCATCCCTATTCTCAGTTATAATGTCAGCATGGCAATGCATAATGCACAATTCCTGTTTTCAAAGGGTTTTGAATATTTAAAAACAGCTAAATGTTTTTAAAACTATAATTGCAGTGTAAAGGATCACATATTGTATTCATTGGCATCCAAACGATCAGCCATCGGCCATCAAGCTTATCTACCTACATCATCAACCACCAGTCTAAACACCAATGCACATGAAATTTTTTGATTTTTGCCTGCTAACAATCTTAATACACACTGAACACATTTAAAAACCAATTATATGCCTTTCTTATTCGTACATCATTGCAGTGCCTAAACATGACAATCAAAATAAAACCATACTAGACATGCAAACCTCTAATAATAATCCATTTCTTTTAAATTGTCACTCAAAAAATAACAATATGTCAGCATGTCAGTATCTGTTCCCCTTCCCCTCCATATTTTCACTGTCTCCTTCTAACACACACACACACACACACACACACAAGCAAAAACATCTCTAGTCTGCTGTCCAAAGAGGCCAGATTGCATCTGAGCTCCTGGAGTGCAACAGCGTGTCCTTCTGCCAAACCACGCATATTCCCAAGGTGGGTTGTTGTTATTGCTGTTGTTTTAATAGAAAACCCTCATAATAATGTTTTGCAGAGCCTCAATCAAATAAAAATACTACTCACATTGTACCAAAATGCATCATGAATAAAAATGCCATAATCTTAAAGTCCCAAACTAAATGATGATAAACAGGCTGAATATCTTAACATTACAATATATTATCATGTCTCGACATTACTAAAATGAAATGAACATGTAAATGACACAGGTTCCCATTGACAAAGCCGCAGAACCCCCACCTGAAATAATAAAATAACCAGACAGAGCGTCAAAGCGTCAAACATTACCTTTTTCTTCAGGCATTGTCTCCCCTAATCACGTGTATTCTGTAAATAAGCGAATGAGCCTACTGTTAAAAAAAATATATCCGACAATATTTCAGTGCAGCACAGCGGTCTGGTACATGTTAATGCTGAGCTCCTCTGGCGAGCGACGGAGAAATGCGCTTCACACAGCGCGTGCCACAGCGATACTACAGGAATGAACGCAGGTCATATGATTCCCGCCTCAGCGCCTGACAGCGCGCACACTCGAGCTTTTGCAGCAATCCATTATAAATAGAAGCTTCTCGATCAAAAACATATGACACCCCTTCCCAAATATCTGAGGGCGTTTACCGTATTTTTCTCTGTGTGAGGTACACAGCTGGACTATCATTCAGCCCAGTTGGGAAAACAATATGAATCAACCTGTTATCAACGTGAGAAACATTCTGCATACATTAAAGGTTTCCACGTCTCTCTTAATGTAGCTATAAACTTATATCAGGTCTATAGGACACTAGAATGTAATCAAAATATATATTAATGTTCATATAATTTAGCATATGTGACCCTGGACCACAAAACCAGTCATAAGGGTCATTTTTTTTAATTGAAATTTATACATAATCTGAAACCTGAATAAATAAACTTTCCATTGATGTATGGTTTGTTAGGATAGAACAATATTTGGCCGAGATACAACTATTTGAAAATCTGGAATCTGAGGGTGCAAAAATATCCAAATAATGAGAAAATCGCCTTTAAATTTGTCCAAATGAAGTTCTTAGCAATGCATATTACTCATCAAAAATTAAGTTTTGATATATTTGAGGTAGGAAATTTACAAAATATCTTCATGGAACATGATCTTTACTTAATGTCCTAATGATTTTTGGCATAAAAGAAAAATGGATCATTTTGACCCATACAATTTATATTTGGCTACTGCTACAAATATACCCGTGCTACTTATGACTGGTTTTGTGGTCCAGGGTCACATATACCCTATTTTACATTCCATAATTTTGTTTAACATTATTCATAATATACAATTAAATTAAAGATGGATGGACACAAGGATATAGCTAACAAAATAAAGATTAAAACAATTTTTACAATGTAGGATGTCCCAAATAAACATGAAACAGGTAAATAAAAACAGAATGACCAACTGTATCCAGTGTGCAGCCATTGCTGTCCCATAATGCCTCACTCTGCACTATTTGACTCAGTAAGAGCCCTTTATTTTGTGACTTTTATTACTACATACCTTTGCAAATGAGATCATGTTTTATATTGACTTGTTTGTGTTTTTCTTGTCATTTTGAATCTACCTTTCTTTGGAAAAGGACTGGATTGTGATGGATTGGATGCCTGTAACAACAGTTGCAAGCTGAGATTTTATCATCAGTGCTCTATTAGCAAGACCACACTTGAATGCAGTCGCTCTAATGAAAGTTCTGAAATATGAACAGAGTCATGGGAAGCATTTATGAACCGCAAAACTTTTCACACTCCCGGGCCATTTAATTAATGCATTCATGAGGTCAGAGGGGCTCAAACCTTTTCCAGTTCTAAAGTCCCCTCACTCCAGCTCCATCTCTGCATAAGGTTCACTCTTTGATGTCTAATCGTGGAGCGTAAGTCAATGTCATACTGCTATCTCACTCTCTCACATGTCCTCTAAGTCCTGAATAATAATCAGGCTTGTGAACGGGCAGCTAGCACCTGTCAGGGGCTTTTGCAATAAAGGCAGGAGCCATTTCAAATTCCAACACTTATTTACATCACTAAAACTGACTGCAAAATGTTTTTCTCCTCTCCATAGAGATTTACTTAAACAAAGTTAAAGATCCATGTTAAATGGAAAACCAAACAAGTAATTAATTATGGCATTTTTTTTACTGTGCTAAATTTGCTGCCATAAGCATTTGGCTTCAGTTTCTGTCAGCACCATTAAAAATGATTGTTTAGACACTGCTGAAAATCTGTGCTGGCAATCCATGGAAAGAAATAATGAAAGAGGCATTGTTCTAAAGTGAGAGATGGCAAAACAGAAAAAAGGAGCGATGCAGTGAGCGATTCAGTGAGCGAGCCAAGCTCAGCCTTCAGAGAAAACACATTACATAATTCCCTTTGTATGATTTGCAAAGATAGAGAACATGTGCCTGACTAATCTGTGCTCATTTTTGTGTCCGTCGAGATGATTTGTTTAAAAAGTTTGACACCCTGTTGGCATTTTCTTCAATGTATGTAGTCACATCTTCTTACACAATTTTGCTTGCAAATATTATAGGATATTTTCAGGCTATTTATCATCTGGACATCATGATCAATAGAGACGGTAGAATAGTCAGAGGCAGATGAGCTGGCAAACACCAAAACCACTAAAGTTGTTTAGGATACCTAACCGAATCTACAAAGATAAGTGTTGAAGAATACGTCCCCTCTTCTGGATATATTCAGGTAAACAGAATCTTTCTAAAAGTATCTTTAGTAATAAAATAAAACAAACATAAAATACATGTGTAACTAATGAAAAAATAATAAAACAAAAACTATATCATGTAAAACTGTATGTGTGTGTGTGTGTGTGTATGCAGACAGTATAAAACAGTGTATAGTATAAGCAGTGTTTGAACATTGGACTGGACTGAATATTGTGACCTCATCAGTATCAAAAAATTAATAAATAAAATAATGTACACACTCACAGAGACACATACTGTACATGAACACTGCCAGTGTCAAAAAAGCTCAAATTCACTCTCTACACTTTGATCTTCATTTAAAAGTCCTTCAACACTTTTACTTCAACTTCATCCTATATCCTCTTTGCCTGAGCTAATGGAGAGAGTAATGGGGCCACAGAAGGAGAGAGATAACAGAGAGAAACAGGGATGCGGATGTACTCTGCTCGCTCCAACTCAGACACCCTTAAGATTCAAGTCATGAATAACTGACAGAGCTCCTTTACTCTCTTCACGTAACCTGAGACTCCTCTAAAGCACAGCAGCAGTGCTCAGGTGTCAAATCTCAGCAACACATGCAGCTCAGGGTGAGAAATACAGTAAATTAGATTATGGAAACTCATGGAAAACCATGAAGACAACTGTAACTAAACCATTTAAAGATTTTTTGAAGTTGTAAATAAACCAAAGATTACTGGAATATGTTTTACAAGAAAATAGTTTCAGTCTTTCTACTTCAGAATGTCATGTTTAATTCAGTGTGTTATTTGCTGGGATTTTTTTATTATTTGCTAAATTTATTAGCTTTTATTCATCTTTATTAAAGCTATTATTAATTTCTAATTGAAAACTGTTTCAAAGTAAATTCTTCTCTTTTTTTTTTTTCAAGGTAGGTTGATTTCACTGAAAAGGCACTGTGGGACTTTCAAAACACTGTTATATTGACTAGGGGTGCACTTCCTAAAAGCATTGTTAGCCAGCTATGGTCACAAAGTTCAGCATTTTCCAAATCCATAATTTTAATGAACATTCGCAAAAAGCATCACAAGCTTGTGTGGTTAGAACTACAGTTCTTGACATGTGGTTATGTTTATTTATATATATATATATATATATATATATATATATATATACACACACACATACACACACACACACACACACACAGGTGCATCTCAAAATTAGAATATCGTGAAAAGGTTTTGTTTTTTTTTTGTTTTTTTTTTTACTTATTTCAAAAAGTTAAACTTTCATATATTCTAGATTCATTACAAAAGCTTTTTTGTTTTAATTCTGATGATTAGAGCTTATAGCTCATGAAAGTCAAAAGTCCAGTCTCTCAAAATATTAAAATATTTCCATTTGAGTGTCATTAAATGACCACCCCTACAGTATAAATTCCAGCTATCTCTTGTTCTTTGAAACCACAATAATGGGGAAGACTGCTGACTTCGCAATGATCCAGAAGACGAACATTGACGCCGTCCACAAAGAGGGTAAGTCACAGAAGGTCATTACTGAAAGGGGTGGCTGTTCACAGAGTGCTGTATCAAAGCATATTAAATGCAAAGTTGACTGGAAGGAAGAAATTGGGTAGGAAAAGGTTCACAAGCAACAGGGATGACTGCAAGCTTGAGAATACTGTCAAGCAAAGCCGATTCACACTTGGAAGAGCTTCACATGGAGTGGACTGAAGCTGGATTCAGTGCATCAAGAGTCACCACGCTCAGACGTCTTCAGGAAAAGGGCTACCAAGCCACTTCTGAAACAGAAACAACATCAGAAGCATCTTACCTGGGCTAAGGAGAAAAATAACTGGACTGTTACTCAGTGGTCCAAGGTCCTCTTTTCAGATAAAAGTAAATTTTGCATTTCATTTGGAAATCAAGGTCTGGAGTCTGGAGGAAGACTGGAGAGGCACAGAATCCAAGCTGCTTGAAGTCCAGTGTGAAGTTTCCGAAGTCAGTGATGATTTGGGGTGCCGTGACGTCTGCTGGTGTTGGTCCATTGTGTTTTATCAAGTCCAAAGTCAATACAGCCTTCTACCAGGAGATTTTGGAGCACTTTATGCTTCCATCTGCTGACAAGCTTTATGAAGATGAAGATTTCCTTTTCCAGCAGGACTTTAGCACATGCCCACAGTGCCAAAACCACTTCCAATTGGTTTGCTGACCATGATATTACTGTGCTTGATTGGCCAGCCAACTTGTCTGACCTGAACCCCATAGAGAATCTATAGGGTATTGTCAAGAGGAAGAGAAGTAACATCCGACCAAACAATAGAGATGAGCTGAAGGCCGCTATCAAAGCAACTTGGGCTTCAATAACGCCTCAGCAGTGCCACAGGCTGATCGCCTCTATGCCACGCCGCATTTTAGCAGTAATTCGTGCGAAAGATGCCCCAACCAAATATTGAGTGCATAATTAAACATACTTAGGAGATCTTGAACATTTCTTTTTTTGATTGATCTTTGAGAAAATAATCTATTTTTTGAGATACTGAATTTTTAATTTTCCTAAGCTGTAAGTCGTAACCATCAGAATTAAAACAAAAAAAATTCTTGAAATATTTCAGTTTGTGTACAATGAATCTAGAATATAAGAAAGTTTGCTTTTTTTAATTAAATTACAAAAAATAAAGACCTTTTCCATAATATTCAAATTTTTTGAGATTTGAGATTTTTGTGTGTGTGTATATATATATATATATATATACACAGTGCCTTGCAGAAGTATTCAAACCCCTTCATTTTTTTCACGTTTTGTTATGTTGCAGCTTTATGTTAAACTGATTTAAAAAAAAAAATTTCCACATCAATCTACACTCCATACACCATAATGGCAAAGCAAAAACAGAACTGTCACAACTTTGTAAATTTATAAAAAATAAAAAATCTGAAATAAGTATGTTGCATAAGTATTCAAACCCTTAACTCAGTACTTAGCTGAAGCACCTTTATAGCCTCAAGTCTTTTTTGTTTGATGCGACAAGCTTTGCTCATCATCATCATTTGGCAATTATCTGCCATTCTTCACCTCACCTGTTCACCTCTCAAGCTCTGTCGGGTTGGATGGGGGCAGATGCACATTTTCAGGTTTCTCCAGAAATATTTGATTGGGTTCAAGGCCAGGTTGTGGCTGGGCCACTCAAGGACATTCACAGAGTTGTCTATAAGCCACTCTTGCTGAGTGTTTAGGGTCATTGTCCTGCTGGAAGGTGAACCTTCTGCCCAGTCTGAGGTTCTGAATGCTCTGTACTGGGTTTTCATTAAGGCTGTCTCTATATTTTGGTGGATTGAGCTTGTCTTCTGCTCTGACTCGTTCCTCAGTCCCTGCCGCTGAAAAACAGCCCCGCAGCATGAGGCTGCTACCACCACACTTTACTTTTTGGATGGTACTCTGCAGGTGATGAGCAGAGCTAGTTTCCTTCAAACATGATGCTTAGAATGAGGCTCATCAGAACAGAGAAACTTGTTTCTCAGAGTCTGAGGGTCCTTTAGGTGCTTTTTGCAAATTCCAAGTGGGTTTTTGTGTCTCTTCACTGAGGAGAAGATTGAGTCTGGCCATACTGACATAAACCCCAGATCGGTGGAGTGTTGCAGTGATGTTTGTCCTTCTGTGGTTTCTCCCATCAGCATATATGATCATGGAGCTCAGCTAGAGTGACCATCAGCTTCTTGGTCACCAGTCTAGACAAGGCCCTTCACCATCAGTTGCTCAGTTTGGCCAGGAGGCCAGCTCTAGGAAGAGCCCTAGTTGTTTCACACGTCTTCCTTTATGTATAATGAAGGCTACATGACTCTGTGAACCTTCAATGCAGCAGAATTTTTTCTGAACCCTTCCCCAAATGTGTGGCTTGACGCAAACCTGTTTCTGAGCTCTACAGGCAGTTCTTTTGACCTCAGGGCTTGGCTTTTGCTCTGATATGCATTTTCAGCTGTTAGACCTTTTATTAAGATGTGTGCGATTCCAAATCATACCCATTCAATTGAATTTGCCACAGGTTAACTTCACTCGAAGTGTAGTAACATCTACAAGCAATATGAATGCTCAATTTCAACTGTCTCAGATAAGGGTTTGAATACTTATGCAATGGAATCATTTAAGTTTTTTATGTTTAATAAATTTGCAAAGATGTTAAAAACCTGTCATTTGCTTTGTCATTATGGTGTGTGGAGTGTAGATTGTTGTGGAAAAAAAAGTCATTTAAAGCGGTTTAACATAAGGCTGCAACATAAAAAAAATGAAGGGGTTTGAATATTTCCGCAAGGCACTGTGGTGCTAGATGCACTATACATGACTGTGATACATAAAAATATGTAATAAAATATATATATATATAAAATTTCAGTTTGTCAAGAGGAGGTAAGCAAAATTTATGACATTTTTCGCAAGTGATAATGTGCTATATGGGGAATCCCAGGAAGTGAGAGGGAAGCCGCGATTAAATCTGACATCTGAAAATAAGGCAAAACAACAGAGAACAAAAATATTGTAGTAGTCATGTTCTTTATTAACAGCTAAATGTGACATCAAGGTCAAACTGATTAATTGGCAGAAGTTATTACTTCAACACTGTGTCATTAACACCAGGGGCCTCATGTATAAACATTGCGTACGCACAAAATGGGCATAGAAATGTGCGTACGCTATTTTCCAAGGACATATCTGGATTTATAAAAATGCAACCATGAAATATGCGCACTGCATTTGATGCTCTTGACTGTGCGCACACTCTTTTTCCTGGAGTAATGAAGTAAACAATACTTTAAAACTGTTTTCTATTTCTGATATGATATTTGAGATATGAGATTTGGCCTGTTTACTTTTTAAAAATACTTGTCAGTGACGCAATGGTCAGGCAATTGTATTTACACTGCAATAAATAGCTTACCTGTTTCCAATAAAAATAGCTAAAAGATGTTCACCTTTTCAGCAAAACTACATGAAATTTGATTTGATTTGAGTTGTTTAAAACAATTTAAATACTATTTGGCCAGTGGAAATGAGGTCAAGTATATAAAATAGGCTATTTATCTGAGAACTAAACAGTTTTGTTTTTATGGATATTTTGATATATTTATTCTAAAACATTCTGGATGATTTTGGCAATAAAAATTAATGTGGCACAAATGGCATTTAGTCCGTATCTCATATTTCCTTAACATCTTGTACCTTTGACGGTGTTAAACATGGTGTCACGTGGATGGAAACGTGCATGGAAATGATATGCAGATGAGGTTATGCATCGAAAAAAAAACGCGTTGTAAGCTCCATATATGGTGATTTCCGGGAGGAGACGGGGTGGAGATGCAGGTACGCACAATCTTCCCCTGACTGGAGTATATAAAGGGATTTTTGGCCAGGTTCTGGCATAAGCATGGCTTTATAAATTTGAAAACTTTTGTGCGTACGCAAAATCTAGCTTTTGTGTGTACGTACACTTTTAGGATGAAATCTATGGAGAGTTTTATACATGAGGCCCCAGCAGGGCCAGCCCAAGCCTTTATGGGGCCCCAAGCAGAATTTTATTTGGGGGCCCCTCAGTGCCACCAATATGATTAGTTATTGTCAAAGCTTGATTATTCACACACTATGGCCCGGTTTCACAGACAGGGCTTAGACTAAGCCAGTATTTAGTCTTCGTTCAATTAGGGAATTTAACTAGGTTTCTTATAAATGTGATTTAGAAAAAACATTACTGGTGTGCCTTTTGAGACAGTACAATGACACTAGACAAATTTTAAGATATGTCATGCAACTATTTTCAGTTAAAACAGATCAAACATGCATTTTAGTCCAGGACTAGCTTAAGCCTTGTCTGTGAAACCGGGGGTATAAATCTAACACACCCATTATCAGTTTTGTTTGTTGTAGCTGTGTTGCTCACATCATACCATTGTCTGTCTGCATGTTTTACCCTTCGGTGATTTTTACCACAGTTGCAAGCTTACAACAGTGGTCAGGTGTTAATTTGCACTTTAACATTCAAAGTCTTAGGCCCAGTTTCACAGACAGGGCTTAGACTAAGCCAGGATTAAGCCATAGTTCAATTAGGACATTTAAGTGATTTTTATAAACATGCCTTAGAAACAAAACATTACTGGTGTTCATCTTAAGACAAAACAAAGGCACTGACATGTTTTAAGATCAGTCAGTGCAAGTTTCTTTCAGTTGAAATAGCTCAGATTTACATTTTAGTCTAGGACTAGGCTTAAGCCTTGTCTGTGAAACAAGAAACCGGGGGTTAAAGTATTAAGTGGCATACTTAATGTGCTGAAAAGCAGCTAAATAAACCAGCAGACAATGCATTTACAGAACAGAATGTTATTTTAACAACATAAATATTAATCGAAGTTGTACTTTTATTACAAGTCATACTTTTTTATAATAAATATTAAACACAACAGAGAGCATCTGTACATATAAAACAACAACTCTTAATTTATATCTAGCTAATTGAGGCATAATGATATTGGAATATAATAGCAAAGACGCAAAATGTAGGCTGAGGTAAATAATGTTAAGCTGTTATCAGTTTATGAAACAGAAGCTTATTTTTTATTACAAAAATATATACCCAGGAAAGTTATTTTTACTGATCTGACCAGGGGTGCATTTCCCAAAAGCAACTATGGTCGCAAGTTCTGTCGTTACAAATAGAGTTCAATGGAAATAACGACCATAGTTAGCTAACAATGGTTTTGAGAAACGCACCTCTGATTTGTGCCACAAAACCCCCATGTTGAATTTGTCCCCCTCCACCCCCAAAACACGATCGATTTTAACCCTCTGCGCGCTTTGGCTGGCGCTGAGCCAGAGAAAGACGAGCTCAGAAAAAAATAAAAAGAAAGACGCGCTCTGTGCTTTTCATATTTCATAACTGTTCAGTGTTTTCAACCAAATACAGTTTATTTTAGGTTTCAGACATTTAAATACACTTCAGTTAAGTAAAAAAAAGACATTTAGTTTGTTAAATAGGCTACACGCTGATTTCTATGGAAAGCGGCAATAATAATCCTTTCAATTAATGGACGACGTGTTTTATTCCTATCAAATACTCATTGTGTAGGTTACTATAAAGTTTACTCTGTTTTTCTCCCAGCTAACTGACCACTTACTTTCATGTATTTCGGGAGAAATAGGTGAATTTACGTGATGTTAATCCGACAGATCCACACGGCAGTCCGCGATATTATCAACATGCTCATTATTGTGCCTGCATGACACGTCGCCATGGAAATAATAAAATGATATGTATAGAATATTTAATTATTTCATATTGCACTTATATAATTACCACTGTCCACTGACATATCACGAATATAAAATAAAATAAAATAAAATAAACGGTCATTTCATGTAGACTACTCTTGGGGGCCCTCTGGTGGCCACGGGGCCCTAAGCAGCCGCTTAGTTCGCTTATGCCTTGGGCTGGCTCTGGGCCCCAGCTCTATTGTTGAACAAATCTGGTTTGAACAACGGATTTCTGAAGTTACTTCAGTTTCGTGAGTAGTTAATTTATCCAAAAATGCATTGTACTATTAGGTCAAAAGCAGCAAATTGTGTGGAAAATGCATCCCTGTCTGACACAGCAACATTGATTCAACCAATGGCGTGAGTTTGGGGCAGGACTGTTTGCGCAACTAATGGCAGACAGGAAACCTGTCTGGAAACAATCATTATTTTAGCAAAAATTAATAAAGCTATTCAAAAAAAATACTGTATTACAAAAATATTACTGTAGTTTGAGTTCTGTTTTCACAAAGATTGTTGAATTTCACAAGTTTTCCTTCAATTGTTAATCAAAACATACTAAAAAAGAAAAGAAAAAAAAAAGAAATGAAAAGCCAATCTTTCTGTTCTATCTGCTGATTTATAGCTCCTAAACTGAGAACCATGACCACCAGTAAATTCAGACCTGACCTATCAGTTTAGCATGAGGACGCTACATTCTGGATTTGTCCACATAACCTCAGCACTCTTCTGGTTACCATGGTGGGATGAGAGGGGTGATGGGTAGAGAATCATCACACTCTGCTGTAACATTCCATTTCAAGCCAAAGATACACCGACAACAAACACACACCAAGTTCAGAAATTAGGACAAAAAAAAGAACGGGCAAAAAAGCCACCAAAATTAACAAATTTAAGATAAACTGGCAATAATAACCCCACAATTGAACTAAATATAACGACGGTAACAATTAAAATGAAATGTAAAAGTGTCACATTACACTTAGATCTGCTCACGATGAATCAAAGATTTTACTTGTTTCTCAGTTGAGTATTATAGCCAGTCACACACATTTCTGTTAAGTGTATGAATGCAGTGACCAATCAGAGACATTTAGTTTATCAACCACTTCAGAAATGGGAAACGTCCCGTGCTCGCTTTCTATGTAGAATTCTTTCCCAATTTAAATAAATGTTTTGTTCTTCATGCTACTAAGAAAACCAATGTGAAGTCTAATATAATTGTAATGCAAATGCAAATGAAAAAAGAAAACCGTAATTCATAAATAGTTCTAAACTTTTTTTCTGTAATATCAGATTAGATGTAGCTTCTATTCCACCTTTACAAGTATAGAAATCCGTTGACATTGATAAAATGGTCTATAGTATTCGGATTAATTTGACAAAAAAAAAAAAAAAAAAAAAAAAAAAACCCTTACGAAGATTAAAAAAAAAAAAAAAAAGTCCTTGAAAATCAATTCCAGGGGCAATTATTGCCACTTAATGGAAAAGATAATTTGAGCCTGACACACACACACACATATAAACTGGAACATCAGTTTTAATCTGGAAATAAGAACCACAGAGCCAATTCAAAAACCCTACATAACACAAAGCAGTTCAACAAGATGTTTTTTGCTGAACCAAAGGAGCTGCCATTAAATAACCTTTATTTTTAAGAACTGATGTTTCTGGTTTGACTTTTGGGGTTTAGAGGCATGCTTGACCAGTCAAAAATGACAGTCTGATATATTTAGACATATTCAAAAGTGTACAAATTAAGGAAAGTGTATACATGCATGCAAACTGCTTGCAAAATGGTTATTTCAATATCTCATGAAGAACCTGGCAACAAAATTTGATCAAACCAGATGAGCCTCCATCTGGGGTGACATGCAAACTGTTCATGAACACTGACTCAGCAGTACTATATTCAGCAGAGCTACACTCCAATAAAATAATGAAAATGATCAAAGGAAAATGCATCACATGAGTTTTATTACTGTTGTGCAGAGGCTATGGTACAACCATAAAAACATGTGACAGAGCAAAAAGTTATTTTGGGCATTTGAAGAAAGCTATCAAGGCAGAATATGCACACTGACACTCGTACACACATTGTCACAAGTAAAACTGCAGGTCATCTCTGGACAGCATGCCTTTAGGGTATGATGGGTAAACAGAAGCCTATTTTGCATAAAAGTGCAAATAACTGGTCATATTAACAAATGACTTTTGCCTTTGAGTAAAAGCTAAGCTCAAAGCAAACACCAGTATCAAATATCAAATCATTAGCACAAATGCACGCAATCAAATGTTTAATGGTGTGACTGTAGCAAGGGTTTGTCTAAAAGACAGGTTAACATACCATCTTTCAATAACTCAGATAAATGTCATGCATTATATCTGAAAATAATACATATCAGCAGGAAACAACATAATTCATTTAAAAAGTGCATTAGGCACATGGTAGTTGCAGGAAGTGCAGTATGTCATCTTAATGTATATATCCAGAGCACACACACACACACACAATTAGCTGTATTAGCAACACTTCAAAGCTTGAAAATACAACTTTCAATTGATCTCCATTATGTGTTCAATATTTTGGCAAAAAAAAATTAAAAAAAAAAAAAAAAAAAAGTTTGAATAGCTCTGCACCCAACCACTAGAACATGATCTTGAATTTTGTGTTTTCAAGTGCAAAAGTCTAAAGATTCTTAAATCAAGATACATTTACTTGAGAAGCAAAATGAGAAAAAAAAAAAAAGAAAAAAAAAAAAAGACTTGTTTTCTGTGAAACTGAGTTCATGCTTGAAACAAGAACAAATATCTGCCAACGGGCTTAGAATAATCAACAAAAATCTAAGGAAAACAGGTTTTCATATGCCATTGACAGATTTGTTCTTGTTTTAATTATAAACAATTTTGATTTTTTTTTTTTTGTACAATACAAACGTTTATATATTTGTATTGGAAAACAAAAATACTGAGGAAGATATCAATTGTTTGCAATGCATGCAAAATTGAATGCCATGACTATGAATTGAAGACTTTCTGCTCTGATTTAAGATATTAAGGCCTTAATTTGTAGAAAGGCCTTTTTAAGAATCACAGAAATCTTTTGTGGGATAATGCAATATAAAAACTAAGCATTATGAGCAGACACACTGATGCACATCAAATGACCAATAGACCTTAGTCAGGTTAAACATCATACTATATTTAACTCAGATAAAAACAAGGCTGTGAGATAATAGTCTTTACAATGGCAAACACTCTGTAAAACAGATCATGTAATTATGACCAAATCACAACTTTCAAAACTGTTTTATGGAGCTTTTGTCTACAGAATGTCTTTTTTCATAAAGAAGATTTGTCAGCTGAACAATCAGGATGTTGTTAAACAATAGTATAATCCACTGAACGTGCTGAACTTATATCACAGCCTCGATTTCACTCCTGTCAAGAGTTAAATATGGCACTACCCTGGTCTATATGACAACCAATGTGATGGGGAAAAACATATGCTGTATGTGTATCAAATACACTGATACTGTTCTTGAAATGTCCCTCCAAACACACCTGCTGATGATGAAATGGCATTCTCCCAACATGCATCCAACCAAGGCTCAATTAACAAAACCAGCAGGGTTCATGCAGAAGGCAAGGGTGTATATTTCAAACACTTCTTCATACATATATCCAATTTGTCTCCTTTCTGATTTCTGCAGGTCAGAACAGCACCTTAAACAGCTGAAAACAACTTCCATGTTATTCTTTAACACTACGTGAAAAATGAGCCGTCTTATTTTGTCCCTACCGTAGCTAGTGTTTGATGAACAAGCTGGAGGCCATTCCTTTAACAGTCAGTACCAATGAAACCAGGACAAGGAAAATGTCACAGGCCCACTCTAGATTTCAGGGCTAATTGCTAGTGCCTGTTTCTCAGGGACTTACTGTAGCAAGAGTGATATCACCAGCTATTTCTCTATTTGCTTCCAACAGCTGTAAAAAAATTTACATTCAGTCTGCTGAGTTTCTGCCTGAGCCAAAATCCACAATCTTTTTAAATAGTAACCAAATACCTTCTAAAAGGAAAACAAAAAAACAAAAAATCTTGCATACCCTGATACAGCAGTTCTCATCTGGTGGGTCGCAACTAGCCATAAATCATGCATGGTCAGAACATCAAAATAAACAGACTCATCAACTTCTAAAAAGGAGGACAAATTCACATATCTTTTGTTGTTGATGTCAAAGGGCATATATCTATCAAACAGTATTTTGGCGCCAATTCATCTGTCATTAATTCCAAATTTACAACGCAAAAAAGTGAAGTGGCATTTATATGTACGTCTTGACACATACTGTTTAATTCTGCTCCGAGGTGGCATGAATGCATTTACAAAGCAAATACAACTGTACACTCTGATACTGTGGCTGAGGTGGGTCTGAGCAGGCTTAATGCAGCATTGCATCTTTCACAGACACAGAGCAGCCTTGACTCTCCTGAATAAAGACAACTTTATATAAATGCACAATGTAAAATATTTGAACATAATTATGCAATATATAAAATATATAGCCCAAACTAATAGTAAATAGTTCACCTGCAATAGGGCGGAAATCTGTGCCAATCACAGTGTTTTGTGCTGTAAACACCTGCTTAAATTTTAATCTTTGACTTTAACAAAAAAATAATAATAATTTAAAAATACATGCTACAGTACGACGGCGTTTTAGTGCCACCTTAAAAAAAAAATCTAAAATTACGAGATTAAAGTCGTAATATTTCGAGAATAAAGTCGAAATATTACGAGAATAAAGTCGAAATACTACGAGAATAAAGTCGAAATGTTTCGAGATTAAAGTCGAAATGTTACGAGAATAAAGTCTAAATATTATGAGAATAAAGTCGAAATACTACGAGAATAAAGTCGAAATGTTTCGAGAACTTAAATCGTAGAAATTAAAGTTATAATATTTTGAGAGTATAGCCTATATTGCGCGTGCAAACAGCCCGCATTGAGAGCACCGGGAGAAGTGGCCAGGCCACCGGAATTGATTTGAATATTGTTGCGCCCGAGCGGCCGCTTCATCTTACTGGGATGCGAAAGAGTCAATTTTAAGGACTCGCGGAAACAGCTTAATATTTATTAACAGACGGAACAGGAACAACTGTTTATCTTAACATCAGCTCACAAACTCAATCGACATTCCTTTGGGGGGCGCTGTTCTCTTATTTAACCCTTTTTTTAATACACTACAAATATATGTGGGATTATTAGCAGAAATCATACCATGTGTCATTCTCGTGGGGACAGTATGCTTGGAAATAATATTTCATGTCTTCCATTGCATTCGTTATTTGTAGTGCGCCATCCACCCAATAGCAATAGCTTAAGCTTTGTGCTTTTAGTGCTTTTAATATAAAACAAAGTCTTAGCTTTCAAATCAGTTTTATAGCGAAACACAAATTGTGTCTTACAATAATGTGATTTTCAAGCTCTTTAATGAGGCGTGACAGATCGCTGTATTTATGTGAATCAATTCATTCAATTATTGTGAAAATTCCACCACCTACTCCGCAAAAACCTCTGTGGCGTCCAAACTTTCATTCCTCACATAGCCTGTTTAATTAAACAGCAATAAAACGTTCTAAAGGTTGAAGTGGACTCAAATTTGTTAACATAAGTTATATTGTTGTCTTTTCTGCTGTAAACGTTAAGTGACTATTCACAAACTGTTTTAGTCATGGTATAAAACTGTAAATGAGGACATAATATTTAATGTCTTCCATTGATTATTTGTAGCGCGCCAGCCACCCAGTAATCGCAACAATTTTGTGCTTTGTTGCTTTTACACACAGCTCAGTTTTGTCAGTTTTATAACGAAATACAAATTATAAATGTGTTTTTGCTCTTTATTTCATGTTTATAGCAAGATATAAAAGTGAAGGAACATCATAATGCATGAAAATAAAAACAGTTTAGCCTAATTTATAATGAAAATAATGTCTCGTAGTTCGTTATTGTAATCGGAAAATTGATTGACTCACGTGCCGCATTATTGCAATACATATTGTTTGTATTTCGCTATAAAACTGACATATTTTGAAAGCTGAGGCTTTGGAATATCCCGGTGCTCCCAATCCGTGCCATTTGCAAGCGCAAAAGGCTAGAATAGCCTATCTCAAAATATTATAACTATAATCTTTCTCGAAACATTTCGACTTTAATCTCGAAACATTTCGACTTTATTCTCGTAGCATTTCGACTTTATTCTCGTAGCATTTCGACTTCATTCTCGAAATATTACGACTTTAATCTCGTAATCTTAGATTTTTTTTTTTGTTTTAAAGTGGCACTAAAACGCCGTCGTAGTAGGGATAGCACTTGATGCCTGATATAAAAATATTTTTTGTCCTGAACTAAGCCCAGTTGAGAACTGCCCTAATGTACTAGCCTCACTACAAAGTCACTCCCATGATGATTTAGTACTCTGGTATTACATCAGTCAGATTCACATGAGTTGAATTTCTGGCACAAATTACGGTGACTTGAAATAAGGTTATACAGTATGTAAATTAACCAAATTATGCATCATTTTGGTTCACATACTGTTCCAGAAGAACATTTTTAAAGATAAATAGGGTAACACTGTAGTATAGGGTCCAATTCTGACTATTAACTAGTTGCTTATTAGCATGCCTATTAAAATATTGGCTGTTTATTAGTACTTATATTCTGCATGACCATATTCTACATCCCTAATCCTACCCAACACCTAAACTTAACTACCTTACTATTAATAAGCAGCAAATTAGGAGTTAGAGGGAAAAGTCATAGTTAATAGTTTGTAATAGCAAGAATTGGACCTTAAAATAAAGTGTGACCATAAATAACATAGCTGCTTCAAACTAAATTTTAATATGTAGAATGATAAATTAAGCAACCACGATATGAACCTGACAGAATATGTACATGTACATATTCAGGATTATGATCCTTTTGGGAAACGCAACCCAGGATAGAGGTTACAGAACATCATTACCACAAAAAAGGAACTTGCAACTACAGACAATATTGATTAAGTTTAGAGATATTGACCACCTTGACAGCAAAAATCAACAAATACCTGAGAGATTGTTCAGACTATCCTTCTAACACCCTCAGTGTTAACTTAAGCTACCACAGGGAATGACAGTGTTGTAGACCTATTCCTCTAAATACATGTACAACCCGTATTTTTGTTAAAGTTATTAAAATCTTTCTACTTTTTGTACACTCAGAAAAAAAAGGGAGCAAAAATTGTACCTTTATGGGTACAAGGGGGTCAAAGTAGCACCAAAATAATACATATTACTAATCTAAGGTACCATGCACCCTTTAAGGGTAAAGAACATACCAAGGTATCCCTTTAACAATGTAAAAGAGATAAATCAAGACTATGCACAGAATTTGTTTTGTTAAAACATAGGAAATAAGCATCATTATGACTTAAGATTTATAAGACTTCACAAAAAAAAAAAAAAGATTAATAAATAAATGGTGCCAGTTCTCATAATAAAACAAGCCCAACAGAACATTTCCCTTAATAAAACCCTTAGTAATAATTGTATTCAAGTTTTCCCATTTAAAGGGTTTGTTGTCACCAGCTGCAGAACGCTAAGTGGGTCTTGTGACATTATTGAACACCTGAGCACGCTACACAGCACACGTAAAACAAAAGAGACAGCCTCTATACACCTTTGACAGTACTACATTACGCATTTCCATACAACAGGGCTGCACTGCCACATGAGCGCTGGTGGATAGGTGGGTGGAACCAGTCTAGCGCGTACAGACACAGACACAGACAAACCTCCGGGCTTTTGGGTAATAAGATTAGTACACGCGACGCACTCCCAACACACTCACCGGTGCTCATTGTTATCCGCAGACCTTTCCAGAGTCCAATGTCATGTATGTCTCTAGATTGTCATTCACGCTGAGCCATCAACGCGCTCCGTACATCTTTCAACCGCCCGGTGCACAAGTGCTCGAGCCAATGTAGTAACAAAATATATATATATATATTGCGAAATAAGCCCTCGCACTTCCGAGTGAAGAAAAGTCGTTGTTATATATGCTATAGAATCGCTAATAAACGTAGTGCGCAGCGTTGCAGGCGTATGTACGAGCGGGGTGTGGCCGTATGGCTGTGATGCGCTTGTGCATATTTGCCTCAGCACCATTCCTACACGAGCAGCACTGTGACAGCTACGTGCAAAGACAGCGGGCGGCTGGGAAATGGAGTTTATGTGCGCGAATCAGACTCCAGATTAACCACAGCTATAATCATTTAAACGAAATTTTAAAGCAAAACTCACCACCTTAAGTGAGGATTTCCCTCTGTATCATCCTAAGAAAAGAGCCCACTCAGATATCTGTAAACAAGATATAGCTGGGTCCCCCAGGGGCCTCAGGTGGCCCACAAGCAGCCTCCACTCGACACTTAAAGTAATGACCACCATTAGTCAAAGCACAAACAGTGCTGGACGAGTTGCACACATATAGTGACACTACGCTCAAAGCAGCACTAATAATCTACAGATAGTAATATAGGAAAAAAACGTAATTTCATTGTTCAAAATACGATAAATGGCAAGCGATTACATTTAAATGGCTGCACTGAGCAGTAGCTATTGTGATCAGTGTTGGGGAAAAGTTACTTTTAAAGGTAATGCATTACAACATTGTGTTACTCCATAAAAAAAAAAAAAAAAACTAATTGCGTTACTTGGTTACTTTTTATGGAAAGTAAAGCATTTCATTACTTTTGTCACCTGAGCTGGGCTTGCTTATTTGTTATTAAATAACAAAAAAATCCCAAAGGTTTTATATTTGTAAAAGGGATTTTACAGTTGACAATAAAAGTGAAATTAATAAGCCTCAGGCTGAAAGAGGTGCCTCTGTATCTCAATTTCTCTCCACACAGGGACAGGAGAGATGTAAGTGAATAAATGGGGGGGAAAAAAACCAACTTGCGTTACTTATTTTAAAAAGTAACTCAGATATTTTGATGCAAATTTAAAAGTAAAGTGTTACTTTACTGGTTACTTAAAAGTAATCTGATTACATTACTTGGGTTACTTGCAATGCATTACCCCCAACACTGATCGTGATACTATTATAGGTTATATTTTCCATTTTCATTTGAAAGTTTTAGTAATTTTTTGTTTAGTAATTATTAATTTTAGTACATCAAGTTAAATGAAAGTGATAAATATAACTGATGCGTTTCAGTTAACCTTTATTTCAAGTAAAAAAAATTATGGTTTAAATTCACTATAACCAACCCTAGTATTGAGCAACTGCACAATAGGAAAATGTGCTTAAGCAAATTAACGCCATCTAGTGTTAAAAGTATGACAGCTTGTAAGTCTTTCCAATTCATGCAAGAAATCCTGTACGAGATTGACAAGCACTAATACCGCAACTGAAAATGTTTGATTTGTTAGAGCAAACAATCAGCACTGTTAAATGAAGTTGCTTTAACAGGGTTCCTACACATTTTCCATTTCAAAATTCCAAACTTTTCCAGACTCAAATTTCCAAACCTCTCGGTAGATTTTCAGACCACATTTACACAAAATGGTTCATAGAGCATTATTTTCAGCTTTATATTTGGTATATAGTACAGTCATCTGTAAATATTTTTATTTTCTCAGGGTTTTTGTCACCCGCCTGCACGGCTTGCACGTATGACAGTCAGCGGAAGTGAGAAAAAAAAAAAGTGTTTATTACGTTTGAAATATGGATATTTATCTTACAAAAACGCATGGATTCGCTATAGGAGGCCTTTATTATGGGGAGGGCAGTCATGGCCTAATGGATAGACACTCGGACACGGACAACCCGAAGGTCACGGTTTCGAGTCTCAGGTCCGGCAGGGATTGTAGGTGGGGGGGGGAGTGAATGTCCAGCGCTCTCTCCACCCTCAATGCCACGACTGAGGTGAGACCTTTGAGCAAGGCACCGAACCCCCAACTGCTCCCCAGGCGCCGCAGCATTGGCTGCCCACTGCTCTGGGTGTGTGTTCAGTGTGTTTGCGTGCGTGTTCACTTCTCACTGCTGTGTGTGTGCACTTGGATGGGTTAAACGCAGAGCACAAATTTTGAGTATGGGTCACCATACGTCCACGTCTTGGCCACACGTCACGTACTTTCCTTTCCTTTTTCACGCCCCGGAGCCGTGAGAGGCACGTTTTATTATGGATGCGCGCACTTCATTTCACGTCTTCTGGACTGTTGAGAACATACACCTGCTTACCCCATTGTAATGCTTGGAGGGGCCAGGACAATTTTTAATATAACTCTGACTGGATTCGTCTGAAAGGAGAAAGTCGTATACACCTAGGATGCCTTGAGGGCGAGGAAAACACAGGCTAATTTTCATTTTTGGGTGAACTAACCTTTAATTTTCTATTATAAAAAAAGACTAAATAGGGGCAAAAGTCTGGAAACACAAATATTTTTCCAAACTCTGCTTTTTTTTCCCCATACTTTTCCAGACCTGGAAAATACTTAAATCAAATTCCATACTTTTCAAAACCCAGTAGGAACCCTGCTTTAAGACGTCTTACCTGGAAAGGGGTGGGAAGGCAATCGCATTGGATGACAGACCAAATTAAATAAAATTACTTTATTTCATCTCTTTACAATAGTTCATTTATTTACATTTAAAAATTATTAAAACACTAGCTGAAGTAATTAAAAAGCATCAGCGTGTGTTATTGAGCCCCACTTTGTTACACAGATAGTCCATTAGGTCCTGCAACAGAGGTCACAAGTGACTGGTTATGCCAAATTTCAGTGTCAACCACATGAAATTATACAGGTTTTAAACTGCTCACCTTGATTTTTCGCATCTGATCTACAGCCACATCATCAAACAACTCAACACTGATGTCATCTTTATTGTTTTCAGAAAGGAACAGTGTCTTCAAAGGTGGAAAATAACCATTATTGATTGTTATATGGAGTAAAATACTTTTTTTTTTTTTTTCCTTTTTTTTTTTTTAAATTGTAAGTATTATAACACACTCACTTCTCCATGGGAAGTTACTATTGTGGCTGTCGCCATCATTTCATCACCAACAGAGCGACTCACTTGTCTGTTTTTCAATAGAAAAACAGCACTTTTAGTGAAAACCCACACCACACTCACTGGTAAAACCACATAAGTGAGGAAACATTACCTGAATTTACCTAACCCGAATGCCTGATCACTGATTTTGACAACCATTCCTTGGGTTCTTTTTGCACTGACAGTTGAGGCACACCTGTCAAAGAGAGAGAGAAGAGAAAAACACTTTAGGAATAAGCCTAACATGTACAAAAGCAATTATTTAACCCTCTGGACTAAAGAAGACTAAAGAAAATAGACAAGTTAATGAAAAATGTACTACATTGTTTCAATTTCTATTCTTTAATAGTTCATATTTCGAGGGAATTTTGTAGTATTGCAAAATATTCACCTAAAAAAAGTATGCATAATTTCTTAAAAAAAAAAAAAAAGAAAAAAAAAAAAGAAGTAATTTTCAATTAATACAATGTTTAAGTTAAAAACGGAGTAAAGGTACTTAAATATTGGTGCCATCTGGTGGGGAAAAAAATAAAAAAATAAATTAAATAAAATGCCATGGTGTAACCACTAGATGCCTGTATAGCCCTATATATAAATACACAGTGTATACAACACTGTAGAGCCCTGCACGGGCCTAAAATTTAGGCCCGAGACGCTCAGGTCCTAGCCTGGCCCCTGTCTGACAGCTTATCAGAATTACCGGCCCGAGTCCAACCCGAGCCCTTGATTATATTTCATTTCGGTGGTGTTTTTTTTTTTTTTTTTTTTTTTTTTTTTTTAAAGTT
>JAFVLL020027888.1:0-70000 GCA_021397915.2 Tor tambroides
CAAAAATTAAGCATGTTTTTTTTTTTTTTTAAATAAAATAAAAAAAAAACATGTTTACTAGTTAAACCATGATAACCACAAATTAACCATGGTTTTGCTCAGTGCTTAATTTGTCAGCTTAAGTGATTAACAGCATACATCAGTTTCAGGGTTCATATGGTTAGGGCTGTATTAAGACTGTAAAGGGCCCCTGGGCTTTACCTCTTGAGGGGCCCTTCATCCATGAGAACTACACATATGCACGTAGTCAGACATTTTACACAGATTTCTATTAGCAAAAAAACAAAAAATAAAAACAAAGTGTAGCATTAAACTGCATGTGTTAATGTTGGTTAAATGCATTAAGAACTAACATTAAAGAACAGAGCAGGAAGGTAAATTAGTGAAAGTAAATGTACACCTTTACAAAAAAAAAAAAAAAAAAATTCTGTGCGCTTTGATTTACGCCTTGACAAATATGTCCTTCTTGTGGATCGTTGTAACTGTAACATAAGCACCCGGACACAGAAGGCAAGTAAAACTCAGTAGTTGTTTATTGAACGGGAGAGTTAACTGAAGCAGTGCGGAGATGTCTTGAGGTGAGTAGATGACTTCTGAGGTAAATCCTGGAGTGAGGTTAATGATTAACTGAGTCTGTTCTCTTTGTCCACAGATACGGAGCTTAGACGAGACAGGGGAGACTTCAGGAGCACACTGACCATGAAGACAGACAATCTGGGGGGAGAAGAGAACACAAGGAGCAGATACAGGAGGTAAGTAGTAGAGGGTAAGTATCATAAGGAATATACTCAACGAGAAGGTCTCTGGAGAGAAGTCCACTTTGTGTTAGCAAGATCAGACACTGAGGGGAATGTGGAGTGTGCTTATATACTGATCTTGATTGCTGTGGTAATGGCGTGCAGGTGAGCGTGATCAGAACTCAGGTGATGCGGAGCGTTGTGATTGGCGGAGAGGAGAGCCTGGCCGATCTGTGACAGTAACAGGCTAGTAAGTTCATTTACGTTTTTACAAATCTTACTCTGCACATGCAATTTTTGGTAACGCTTTAGATTACAGCCCACAATTTACAGCGTAAGTAAACATAACTTACAGCATAACTTTTTTGTAAATATAGTGTACCTATACAGTACCTCCATGCAGGCAAAAGGGAATAATATGCAAAGTTTGGGGAATAAAGGAGTAGCAACCTGGAAAATTACAAATGATTTATTATTTGTAAGTATTTTGAAACTGAGGCGTACCTATTCTAATATTACGTGGTATGTATGACCTACTATGCTAAACTAAAATCTTATGTTTGGGAGTGATTTAGCAAGAATATATACTTTTTATAATAATACATTGGTATTATATTATAGGCCTAGGAATTTTTTAACCACGGAGTACATATTATATTATTAAAGGATACATGATGGAGATTACTGAACAACAAAACTGGAAATCTAGTGAAATGAGTTAATGAGTTTGATTCATAATAATTCACCAAGTAGTACTTACCTTATGAAAATGTATTGTGTATTGTATTGTACACCGGCAACTCCCCAACACCACTATCACCAAATAACTTCTTCTAATATTCAGTTTGCATGGCACTGTATACCAACAAGGTATAATGCAGCTTAAAACAAGCTTACTTCTTTCCAGCTGTTCGGAGAAAATAAAATACAACATGATACAACACATGTATTTCAGTGGATATACTGTATACTGTAATGAAAAAAAAAGAGAAAAAAATTATTTAATTTGGTCATCAAACAATTAAATTATTTCGTAATTTTTCTCTGTAATTACTATGCAAATATACACTTCTTCTGTGTTTGTCCAACTTGTTCCCCCCTTTGTTCCATGTAGTTGTAGGGTAAGTGGTCACTGTGATTTTGCCAACTAAGACATGTTCCTGGATCAACATTACAGTCCAAAAATATAGACTTAATCCAATCCAATCCCTACCCCTAAACCTAACCCTACCCAAATGATAGCTGATTAAATGATAGCTGATTAACAAGGGTGTAGAAGTACCTAACCCTGATCGTAAGCCTAAAACTGACATTTCCTGAAAAGTTATAAGGATGTTGATCCAGGAAGATCTTGTACTTTGTGAAATAACGTTCACCAATATGGTCCGCCCATTTTCTCCATGAATGTTTCAGCCTAGCGTTTGCGGGTCTGTGATTGGTGGTCCATCTATTAAATTACAGAGGGCCAAGCAATA
Source organism: Tor tambroides (assembly GCA_021397915.2). Taxonomy (NCBI): domain Eukaryota; kingdom Metazoa; phylum Chordata; class Actinopteri; order Cypriniformes; family Cyprinidae; genus Tor; species Tor tambroides. Next base: position 2,213 of record JAFVLL020027888.1, read on the forward strand.
GTAAATCAATAGCAACGTAATTTCAAACGACAGAAAAATTGACCAATCATATCTTTACTCTAAATGGGTGGGCCTTGTTATCATTAACTTTATGACAGGTTCCGCCCGCTGTGGGATCTCTATCGGGGAAAAAAAAATATGCTGATAAGCTAACTAGCTTTTATTCACGTCATGTACAGCATTTACACACATGGTCAGAATTGTTGGTACCCTTGGTAAATATGATCAAAGGCGGCTGTGAAAATAAATGTGCATTGTTAATCCTTTTGACCTTTTATTTTAAAACATTACAAAAATCTAATCTTTCATTGGAAAAATAATAATTTAAAATGGGGGAAAATATCATTATGAAATAAATGTTGTTGTTTTTTTCTTTTCTCAAATACATGTTGGACACAATTACTGGTACCACTAGAAATTCTTACGAGTAAAATATATCTGAAACATATTCCCATTCATATTCACAATTTTGAGCACACCAGTGTGATTATGAGCATGAAATTATCCAGCCATGGCTTCCTGTTTCACAGAAATATAAATAGGAGGGAAAACAAAGGCCAAATTCCAAATTAATCACACATCACAATGAGAAAAACCAAAGAATATATTTCTGATGTGCAGAAAAAGATAACTGAGCTTCACAAATTAGAAAGTAGCTTTATGAATCTGCCTGGAAGAGGACATGTGTCTATATCGTCCTAATGCACGGTGAGAAGGAGAGTTTGAGTGGACAAAGACTCTTCAAGGATCACAGCTGGAGAATTGCAGAAAAAGGTTTAGTTTTGGGGTCAGAAAACCTTTAAAAAAAATTATCAAACAGCACCTACATCACCACATGTTGTTTGGAGGGCTTCAAGAAGAAATTCAAGAAAAGAAAATGCTTTCACTGAAAAACAATCTCCAGCATATTCAGTTGTCACACACGACTGAAACTTCAAATGGGACTGGCTTCTATGGTCAGATGTAACTAAAAAATGAGCTTTTTAGCAGCAAACACTCAAGATGGGTTTGGTGAACACAGGGATAAAAAGTACCCCATGTGTACAATGAAATATACTGCTGTATTTTTTATGTTGTGGGCCTATATTTCTGCTGGAGGTCCAAGACATCTTATTTAGACACATGGCATCACTGATTCTATCAAATACCAACAGATAAAAAAATCAAAAAGTGACTGACTCTGTTAGAAATCTTATAATGGGCCATGTCTGGATCTTCCAACCTGACAATAATCCAAAAATAAACCTTAAAAACAACACAAAAATGGGTCACTGGGCACAAAACCAAGCTTCTGCTATGGCCATTTCAATTCCCTGACCTGCACCCTACAGAAAATGAGTGGGGTGCTGAAGAGAAGTACCGTCATGGAGCTGGGAATCTGAAGGATCTGGAGAGATTCTGGATGAAGGAATGGTCTCTGATCTCTTGTCAGGTGTTCTCTAACCTCATCAGGCATTATACTATTTTGGCAAAAGGAGGTTTCAAAAAGTGCTGAATAAAAGGGCACCGTTAATTGTTTCCAATATGTATTAGAGAAAAACATTTATTTCATAATGATATTTCTCTCCATTTTAAATTATTATTCTCCAGTGAAAGGTTAGATTTTTGTGATTTTTTTAAATAATAGATAAAAAGGATTAACAATGCAGATTTATTTCCACAGCCTTCTTTGATCATATTTACCAAAGGTACCAACAATTCTGACCATGTAAATTCTTGTAAGTCTCTCTCAGATTATGTGTATATATAGTCAACTATTTATAGTATATATATTGTCAGATGATTAACTGTGTATAGGTTATTGGTTTTTTTATATTTCTATTGTTGTATGTTTATATTTATGTTTAATTAGTATATAGCACCATGGTCCTGCGAGACACAATATTACGTTCCACTATATGTCCACACATGTAGCAGAATGACAATAAAACAACTTGACTTGATATGGAATACTCTGAATCAGATAAGCAAATTATTATGTTTTGATGTCACTACAGGGAAATAACCTTATTTATTAATAAAGTCACGTAAGCGTTATCAGGTTACTGATGTGCATGTAAACAGGGAAAACTGGTTATTTTAATAAGCTGACATTTGTGAGTTATCAGCTTACTGGTGTGCATGCAAACTTGCTGAACTAGAGGCTTGTGCTAAAGTTCCACATTCCATGTAAACCGCCTTTATGTCGAAGTGGTACTACTGCTATTTATAATTATTGAATTTATAATTAAATTATATTACAGTGCTCCAGACAAAAAATAAATAAATAAATAAATAAAAATAAATACATAAAAATTAATTTAAGGAGCCATTGGCTCTTACACTGTTAAAAATGTCCTGTAGAATTTAATTAATAAATTAATAAGTCAATAAATTAAACTTACAGCAAAAACTGTATTAGTATTTACAGTACCATTTATCTGGCTGTAAATGTATTTACAGTATAGCATTTTTTAGAGTAAAACAAACAATTTTACCATCTTTTCTTCAGTAATATATTTTAATACAATAAAATTTTTTACTTGTAATTCATTGTCCATTTGTTTATTTACTGTAAAACTGTGCAAACTCTAAATTACTGTATTTCATCAGGTCTCAGTAAATAATAAAAATAAGCAATGACAACGGTGTAATTTGTTTTTAATTGTTCAGTTGTAAAAAATTTAATAACATTTCAATATTCTTGCAGATTGACCTTTCAGTTTTCTTCACAAACTGTTTTTCTCAAACCTGCAGAAACATTTATATATAAGATTCATATTACAGCATTTTAAACCAATTCATGAACAAATTCAGTCATAATAACAATTTTAAAAACTTACAAATTCAAAAAACTCCTCAGTAGAATGATTTTGCTCATAGTAGCAATTGTTCAAACCTGTAGTAACATGTATAGACAAGAGTTTCATATTGCAACATTTTAAACCAATTCATGAACAAATTCAGTCATAAGAACAATTAAAAAAAAAAAAAAAAAAAAAAACTTACAAATTAAAAAAAAAACTCTCCTGAGTAGAATGATTTTGCTCATAGTAGCAACTGTTCAAACATGTAGTAACATTTATACACAAGAGTTTTATATTACAGTATTTTTAAACAATTAATGAACAAATTCAGTCATAAGAACAATCTTAAAAACTTGCAAATTCAAAAACAACTTGGCTGAATAGAATGTATTTGCTTTTAGTAGCTTAATAGTTTTGCCAGCTGAAATCCAGAAACTCCTTAATGGAGGACAACACATGAGGGTTCAGGCCAGAGTTCTTCCCTTGCACCATCTTCCCACTTCTTTTGCTGACTTGAATCTTTGAAAAGCACTAGCTGTTGTCTGGGTTTATCCTCACAACGAGCCTTTGCATAAAATAAAGAATTAATTAGATCATTTGATGTGCAAAAAAAAAAAAAAAAAAAAAGTCATAATTTACTCACTCTCAAGACTCAAGAATATTCTCTTTTCATTTTTATCTATCCAGTCAACCAAAGTTTTTAGTGTCAGGTACATACAAGTAATCCATATGATTTGAGAGGTTTAAGACAACTAATTGGTTCTCAAGTACATTTCAGATTCTGTTTACCATATTTGATGTGCTGTCTGTGTATTTGGATGACCAATGTTTGTATCCAAATAACAGTCTAAAATAAATCTTATGGATTACTTCTTTGTCTTTATTATCTTTGTACACTTTCTGAACTGGAATATTTTGATTGAGTGGACTAACAGAAGGTGAGCAAAAATGATGAGATTTTTTTTTTTTTTTTTTTTACTTTACTTTAAAAATAACATCCCTGTTTCATCAGTGGAACACAAACAGAGATATTTTGAAGAATGCTGGTGACCAAACAGCTTTGGTTCCTTGTTGAAATCCATTATATGGAGAAAAAAAAAATACAGTTAAGGAACCAAAGCTGTTTGGTTGCCAACATTCTTCAAAATATCTTCTTTTGTGTTCCACTGAAGAAAAAAGTATACAGGTTAGGAAGGACATGAGGGTGAGTAAATGATGACAGAACTTTTATATTCGGGTGGACTATCCCTTCAATGTTTACCCTAATGTTATAGCATACTGAAAGATGTACTTACCTCTGTATAAACTCCAAAGTAGTGGCTGCTTCCACTCGGTACTCGATGATAAGCATGTAATAGGAACCAAAAAGAACAGCAAATGCAGATGACATATCTGGGGTGTATTCCAGAAAACACGGTTAACTTACCGTCAGCTAAATCCTGAACTTTCGGTTGATTAACCCCAAACCTTGCTTACTCGAGGTATGTGGTTCCAAAAAACGCGTCCGGGAGTAAGTTCATTCAACTCAGAGTATGTTCCTGTTTAAGACTCAAGACATTCTCAACAGAGCGACGAATCACTATGGAAACTGATGCTAAGAAAAAGCGTGCCATGCTGTTTCTTTCTTCTGCTTTTGTTCAATGGTTGTTTACATTCTTATTGCACATCGCCACACAATTGATGGCTGTGCAATCATTTTTCTTTTTTTTCTGTTTAATCTTTAATCCTTGAGAATATGAATTATATAATTATCATCAAACAAACAATATATTAAGTCATATCAGATATGTATTTTTATTATAGAAATACATTATAGAAAATGTCGATCCATGTGTGAGATGATAATATAAAATGTAATTATATATATATATATATATATATATATAAATTAAACATTACCTTATCATAATAGTGTTTTATAATTTATACAGTTAACCGTTATATATGCCAATAAAATAAATATAATAACCATATTAGAATAATACCTTATTACATACAGTACAGGTCAAAAGTTTGGAAACATTACTATTTGTAATGTTTTTGAAAGAAGTCTCTTCTGCTCATCAAGCCTGCATTTATTTGATCAAAAATACAGAAGAAAAAACAGTAACTTTATAAAATGTTATTATGAACATATCGGTTTCTGTTTCTTTAATATACTTCTAAAATGTAATGTATTTCTGTGATTCAAAGCAGAATTTCCATCAGCCATTACTCCAGTCTAAAGTGTCACATGATCCTTCAGAAATCATTCTAATATGCTGATTTATTATCAGTGCTGAACTGCTGACAAGCTTAATATTTTTTGGAACCTGTGATACTTTTTTTCAAGATTCTTTGATGATTAAAAAGTTAAAAAGAAGAGCATTTATTTATAATAGAAATCTTTTCTAACAATATACAATATACACTTTTCTAACAATATACAGTATAAAAGTTTGGGGTCAGTAAATTTTTATTCTTTCTTTTTTTGAAAGAAATTAAAACTTTTATTCAGCAAGGACATATTAAATTGATAAGAAGTGATAGCAAAGATTTATATTGTTAGAAAAGATTTATATTTTGAATACATGCTCTTCTTTTTTTCAACTTTTTATTCATCAAATAATCCTGAAAAAAGTATCGCTGTTTCCAAAAAAATATTTGGCAGCACAACTGTTGCCAACAATGATAATTCTAATAATAAATCAGCATATTAGAATGATTTCTGAAGGATCATCTGACATTTTAGACTGGAGTAATGGCTGATGGAAATTCAGCTTTGCATCACAGAAATAACTTATACTTTCAAGTATATTAAAATAGAAAGCATTATTTTATATTGTAATAACATTTTGAAAGATTACTGTTTTTCTTCTGTATTTTTGATCAAATAAATGCAGGCTTGATGAGCAGAAGAGACTTCTTTCAAAAACATTACAAATAGTAATGTTTCCAAACTTTTGACCTGTACTGTACATTAGTGCTTTATAATTAACATATCATACAACTATATATATATATATATATATATATATATATATATAGTGGGTTATATTACATAACTATATTGTAATAATATATAACGTTGTGCGCTATCTGTCACGCCCACTGAAGGCTCGTCAGTAGGTCACGCGGAGCAGGTTATCTTCAGAGAGCAGGTTGCTATGGTTGCTTACATACCCTGAAAGTAACTTCCGATTTTGGAACCGAAAGCTGAGGTTATCCGCTCGCTTATCCTCAAACATACCCGGGTATGTCACATAACCTGCTTTCTGGAATACACCCCAGGTAGGTCAAACTCAGGAACGAAGACTTCACCTTCAATCGCCAGCATCCGTTTTTTTTTTTTTTTTTTACTGCGTAGAACTGAATCCCCTAAAAATAAATAAATAAATAGACATGAATTAATTTATAGTGTTTATGCTATTTATAGCATTAGCAATTGCTTCAGCAGCCTCATTTCACTTCAATGGCTTTCAGCCTCACCTTGCTTCATACTACAGTGTTAATAAATCTTTAATACATTAGCTCATCCATGAACATGATTTCTGCCCGAGTCCCGTCGGATTGCATCGGCTGTGGGGATATGGATAGATAAATATATAGATTTGTCCTCAGAGAGGAAATTAATTTTCACAGAAGGTGCGTATAAAACACAAGGACAACTACACATAACTTGTCACAATGCATTCACGAACAGTTACCCACCCACCCAAAAAACGGTGAAAGTGTAAGATGATGGCTGATTTCCTATGTGTTTAAAGCTCGTATAGCTGCAGAACAATACTAGAGACTACACAGAAAGGCTTGGTAAGGCAGCTAACACTAGGAGAGTGCTATACACAGAACAATACTCAGTGAGCTGATTGAGGAAGTACATGGCTTAAGTAAGGCGTGTATTGGGAATCAGCTGTGTGATCAGTGCAATCAGCTGTGTGTGTGGTCGGTGCAGTGGATGATGGGAATTGTATTCTGAGGTGGCGTGCAACAGTTAGTGTAGTGTAAGAGTCAATGTGGTGAGCGAGTGACCTCTGGTGGTGAGTGAACGGAAGTTCATAGACCGGATTCGTGACATTATGTGTGCTTTCCGGATCGTAGCTGAAGTAACACAGTCTGATAATTTAGGAGTAGGAATACCAATAATCCTACTAGCTAAATTAGGTATCTTTAAAAGTTTGTTCCTATTAACAGCTGTAAGCATATGAAAAAAAAAAACAAATGGCACCATATATAAGAACTGGCTCAATAATAATCCGATAAAGGAGAAGGAGACGATGCTGAACAGACAGCTGCTTAAGTTTACGGAGAACTGTAAGTCTCTGTTGACAGGCGTTATAGATACCTAAGATATGCTGATTAAAACTGAGATGATCATCCAATGTAATGCCAAGGTATCTAAAATGCTCCACTCTTTCAACCATCTCTCCGTTACCCAACTAGAAATTGTTCATGTTCTGGGAATGTTTTCAGTGGGAAGTTTTATTTTAGTTCCCAGAATGTTCCGCTAAAAGGTAAGATAACATTCTCTAAAAACATTCTAAAAATGTTTATTGATAACATTGTTAGAACATTATCCTCTAACATTCTAACAAAGCTTCCCATCACCCTAGATGTGGACTTGTGTTGCTCAGATGTCAAATTTTGATTGAAAGTGAAAACCCAACCTTTGTTTGATGTCAAGCTCCAGCATCATGAAATAACTCCAAAAACAGCATTACCAACTTCACTTATGAACCAAATTGACTTTATTTCACAAGTTTTTATTGAGATTAACAGAGGTTTAAATGTTGATTGAAAGTAACAGTTTGGTTTGATGTCACCATTATTGTGAGACGGGTTTGCTTTAGTTGGGCAATTTGACGCTTGATTTTTTGATGTTTTTCTCTAGCTGCTGTAACTATGTTTGTTATAGCAAAAACAGCAAAAAAAACTGTGATAGGATGATGTTGGCTACTTGCTGATGTCAAAGATATCATCAGATATTGATCAGTGATCTGATCAAATGATATCATGTAGAGCCTAATCTATGCTATTAGCTTCATATTAGTGACTATAGTAACATTTCAACAGCATAAGATCCAGAAGGATTTGAATCAGACAACCTGTAGTTCTACCTGTAGTTTTTAAAACACACCTTTCACAAATCACTTTGAATTACTGAATGACATAGACACCCACAGACATCAATAATCGGTGTATGAATCTCAACAGTGGTGACATGCTTCATGCCGCAGTGCATTCTGGGAGCCCTGGATGAGTTTTCTATGATTCACCCAGAATACATTGCAGCATGTCACCATTCATACACTGACTCCTGATGTTTGTGTGACAAAGATGGTCATTGTTTTTTTTTTTTTAATTTTTGAAATTATCTGATTAAAGTTTTGCTGAATCTCAGTCTACAGAAACATTAAATTGCTATAATAAATAATATACAACTAACACCATAGATTAAACTGAATGAAATCAGTTAATCAGACCACCACCTGATGATATCTCAATCATCAGCAAACAAACTGCATTATCTGATCACATTTTCTATTGTTGTTTTTACCATAACAAACATAGCTAGAACAGCTAGAGAAAACCTTCCAAAAGTCAAGAGTCAAATTGCCCAACTAAAGCAAACTCTTCTCAAAATAATGGTGACATAAAACCAAACTATTACTTTCAAACAGACATCAACATCTAAACCACTGTTAATCTCAATAAGACCTTTTCTAAATGTCTGGCAGAAATAAAGTCAATCTGGTTTATAATAAGTGAAGCTGGTAATGCTGTTTTTGGAGTTATTTAATTATGCTGAAGCTTCATCAAACAATGTCCAAAGGGAAGTTTCCCCCTTAAATCTTTATTAGAATGTTAGAGGACAATGTTCTAATAATGTTATCAATAAACATTTTTAGAATGTTTTTAGAGAATGTTAAACTAGCTTTTAGGAGAACATTGTGGGAATTAAAATAAAACCTGCTGCTGAAAACATTCCCAGAACATAGCATAATGTTCTCAGAACATTCTTAGAACAAAAACATTTCTAGCTGGGGATGTCAATACTGGGATGGAACTGTGTTTTAGAGGAGCTAAAAACCAGTTCTTTAGTCTTTGAAATGTTAAGATGTAAAAAATTGTCATCACACCATGTGCTAAAATATGTTATGGAACGTTGATAGTCCAAAAAAGAATCGTTATCACTGTTTTTGAGCAATGCAAGAATAGCTGTGTCATCTGCATATTTTAAATAATGGATAGTAGTAAATAGACTCTGACAATCATTCGTATAGAGAATGTAGAGAAATGGACTTAATACACATCCCTGGGGAGCCCCAGTATTAAGAACAATGGTGGGTGATAATGAAGATGACAACTCCCATGAGTCCACACTCAGTCACAGCATCATCAAACCACACCTTTGTTTTTTTTTGTTTGTTTTGAATACACGCCCTCTAGCGGCAAAAACTTACATATTGTACCTTTAAGCCTTATACTGCACAGTGTTGCCCTAAGGCAACAGAAAGTTGTAAGCAATCTCTTTTAAGCTGTCCAGCCCATGAACCGTTGGCCCCACAGCTGGATGTTTTGATCCACTGATCCACTTATATATTTTGTAATAGATAATTGTGTAAGAGCTACTAGACCGCTCCCGAATGTGCATGCCTCGCTCTGTGTCCAGCAAATGGGAGAACAAAGGTTTTTCACTGCAGTGAAAATGTTGTGTTTGAAAGTCTAAATGCCAACAAATATGAAATGAAGCAGAATATTTTGGTAGATAAGCCATGTTGTGAATTTTGGAAATATATTTTTTTTTTCAATACATTTTGATTATTGTACTGTACAACGCTCTGGAGTTATTGGAAGTGTTTGGATCACATGAATTGGAAATAATTCTATGCAGCCACCAGTGGAATCATAATCCATGAATAAATGGATGTGTTATGATAAAAACAAACATTATAAATGACACAATAAACATTGTCACTGTCTCTAAAACATAATTAGTTTTTTTTTCACAACGTCAGTCTTGTCAGGGCTGAAATTAGCCTATATATGCATTAGCTATAGCATTACGCTAGCATAATAATAATAATAATAATAATAATAATAATAATAATGGCTATTTTGTCATAACATTGAAGTAGGCTCTTATTGATAGCAGCCAGGCTAGTCTTCCTATCAGCCGAACATACCTGGAACCATGGCAGATTGAATGACAGCAATTGTAGAATTGGAGGTGTCCACCCGGCTTTTTTACAAACTGGAATTTTAGCTTAGTAATAGAATATAAAAACAACTAGAACAAAAGTTGCTAGGCAACAGTGACACGCATCTTCAACCGCGAGAAAAAGTCGTAAAAGCTGAAATTATATGCCGTCTGTAATGCGAACGGTCAATTTGACCGCCATGGCCATTCAAGGTAGAAATACTCAGAACTCTTTTGTGTTTTGTAATTTTAATAAAATAAGAACATTACAATAAAAATATATACACATTTAGGAAAAGTCAGGGTATTATAGTTATACTGGTTTTATTTCAAAGTTACATTGCAAAATTTAAAAACGGTCGAAATGACTGCCTTAATTGGTAGTTCTAGTTTTAAAGGGATAGTTCACCCAAAAATGAAAATTAACCCATGATTTATTCACCCTCAAGCCATAGGTGTATATGACTATGACTTTCCTCTTTCAGATGAACGCAGTCGGAGTTATAATAAAATTTTACGTGGCTCTTACAAGCATTATAATGGGTGTGAATGGGAGATGAGATTTTTAAGCTCAAAAAAGGTTACTAACTTTTTGTGAGAAAAATATCCATATTTAAAACTTTATAAAGCAAAACATCCAGCTTCTGGCGGACCGGGACTTACGAAGAATGCAATGCCTCTCGCAGTTCAAAACGCGATGTGATGTATGACCAGAGGCGTCATGCCCATTCAAAGTGAGGGGGCACGTGCCCCCTCAGATTCCTGAGCCAAGTGGATTTTGAATGCAGCTTCCAAAAGACAAAAAAAATAGCCAAATAATATATATATTTTTTATATATATATTTGATACAATTACACCGGTGTGATTAGTTCGTTCAGTGCGGCACAGCATCAGCTGCTAAATTCAAATCTGCGTTTGCTGGCTGACGCTGAGCCAGAGACAGACGCGTTTGTACAGCGCTGTATTATAACCAATCACACATGATTCTGTTGAGCTTATGAACACAACGGCCAATCAGAGAGGTTCAGATGAGTCATCGCTGAAATGAGGTGTTTTGTTTACTTGCTCGCTGACTGAATTATCTGGCGAATTCTCTCATCAGAAACAAGAAGTGCAGATGTGCGTATGAATGTAAGTTAAGATATTCATTTCACAGTGTAAACAGCTTCAGTGATTTTAATGGGAGTTTCTGAGAGTGCCTGAACTCAGGCTAGACTGAATTAAAATGTTCTTTGCTCTCTGTAAAATGAAAGTGTTATAATTAATAACTTACAATATTGTTATTAAATTCACATTAAATACAAAGTCGTGTTAAAAATATTTTATGGCCTGATAACCATATCTGGTACTCAAGTAAAAAGTCGGGTTTTTATGTGTAGTTAATTAGATTACACTATTAGTCTACTTTGCCCATCACCATTTATTGATCAAATAACACAATCTATAAAAGGTGCAAAACGCATTTACGTACACATATTTGAGAATCAAGACATTTCCTGATATAGTTGACACATTTGGAAATATTTTGAATAAAAAGGAAAAAAATATATAAAACATATATATTTTGTTTTATATATGTTTAATATAAACATATATATAAATATAAACTGCCGTGTGGAGCAGTTTTATGATGGATGGACTTTTTCAAAATCTCATCTTCCATTCAATCCCATTTAAAGCTTGGAAGAGCCAGGATAAATTTTATTATAACTCCGAGTGTGTTCTTCTGAAAGAAGAAAGCCATATACACCTAGAATGGCTTGAGGGTGAGTAAATCATGGGGTAATTTTCATTTTTGGGTGAACTATCCTTTTAAGAGAAAGTTTACCAAAAAAAAATTACAATCATCATTTACTTATCCTTGTTATTTAAAACTTTTTGAAGAGATGTTAAGCAAAATGTTACACATGGAGAGCCATGAACCATCCCTTTAACATTGCTAAATCATGTATTAAAGGATCTTACCAAGCATGATCAGCCTTAGAGTAGAAGTAAGTGAAAACCTGGTCTCTGGATTTTTACTTGTCTAGAAAACTTTTCTTGATTTAATAATTTTTTGATATTTTGGCTGGAAACAAGACAAAAAATCGAAGTAAGAAAAGCATTTTTTTATGCATTTTCTTGGTTATGTGAACATTAAGAGCAAATTCCATTGTATCCTTTTAACAAACTTTATGGGAATGCTACTTTTAAATTTTCTCTGAACGTTCTGAAACAATTAGTAACATTTAATAAACGTTAGATGAACGTCCAACTAAAAACGACCCATGAACAATGTATGAATAAAGTTTTTTGTGCTAATACTTTCTATTAATGTTACTAGAAGAACGTTTGATCATAACTTTGAGAGAACCTTGCCACAACATTAGCCAAAGTTCTGGGAATGTTCCTCGTCAGCTGAGTGAAATAGTACTTTTTTTACAGTGTATAACAATATCAAGAACGATATTGGTGGAAACACTTTCAGAATGTTTTATTCCATGTGATAAATGATAAAAACCACCAACAGTCAATCAGAATTCGTCCTGCTTTAAAGTGCGCATTTATAGTGACAGATGACAAAATGCAGCACATGCTTATAAGAAACAGAACATTATTGTGCATTGGTGTGGATGCTGATATAGGTATTCTAGTTATTGTTTTTGGTGTGAACGGGCCTTAACACTTCATTGCATCACTAGGAGCCCTAGCACTAGTTTTGATTGACTTAAACATGACTAATAAATTATAATCAGAGAGATAGATAAGAATGTGTTATGCATTAATGTATGCATGAGGCAGATATTGAGATGCATGAGGGTCCAGCTTGTGGAAATCGTAATTAGGCATTAACTTAAAAGAAAATGACTTTTAGGATTTTAATGGGAAAGAAGTTAATTGAACGCCAGATTTCTCCTTAAAAACTGTGTAGTATGCAGCTTTAGAGAAAATAATGATGTTAATGTTCATAATATCTTCATGTCATATAGTTGCATTCAGCAGATTAGAGCTGGATGATAATATAGGTAAATATATTGTGCCCAAAAAAAAAAACAATCAGGCAATTAAGATTTGCTATATAGTAGCCTATATATATCATCCGACACAAGTGTACTGTATGTATGTAGATATACAACTTTATATAGACTAGAGAATAACATACAGTAGTTAAGTTTTGTGACAAAATAAAAATCAGGCAGTTGAGATTTGCTATACACACTGTTAATATATATTTCTAAATTGTAAATTAAACAAATAACTTACAAAGCATATAAAGTAGGATACACTTATATATAAAACTTTATATAGAGAGTTGTGCGATAATATAGTTAAATTGTGTAACAAAATAATAAATCAGGCAATTTGCATATGCTGTGTACATGTAAAAAAAATACTACTTTGATAATACTACTTATTTCTACTTCCAAATTTCATGTTAAATTCGATGCATTACTTGCCTTTTCTTTGCAATTATTTCTGAACTAGCAATTTCTGAGTGAAAATTGTTTTAAAGTTAAAAATTTCACCGTAGTATACTGTATATGTGACCATGCACCACAAAACCAGTCATAAGGGTCCATTTTTCGAAATTGAGATTTATACATCACCTGAAATCTGAATAAATAATCTTTCCATTGATGTATGGTTTGTTAGGATAGGACAATATTTGAAAATCTGGAATCTGAGGGTGCAAAAAAATCTAAATATTGAGAAAATCTCCTTTAAAGTTGTTCAAATGAAGTTCTTAGCAATGCATATTACTAATCAAAAATTAAGTTTTGATATATTTACGGTAGGAAATTTACAAAATATCTTCATGGAACATGATCTTTATTTAATATCCTAATGATTTTTGGCATGAAAGAAAAATCTATAATTTTGACCCCTACAATGTATTGTTGGCTGTTGCTACAAATATACCCCAGCGACTTAAGACTGCTTTTGTGCTCCAGGGTCACAAATCACTTCACATGAGTGTACTGAATGTATGCAGATAAAGTTGGATGTACTTAATATCTAACTTTATAAAGCTCTGTGATAATACGTCATTTAACAACTGCATAGTAACGATTCAAAACAACCTAGCAACCACTGACACATTTTAATGGGCAAACATCTCATTTTCAGTGCATCCAATGTCAGAAAGGCAAACTCTAGTTACAAAGTATCGCAACAAAAAGTATCAGTTTATTCAAATCCTGAGCGTTTTCAGTACAGCGCAAAGATAACAAAGACATCAAGCTCTGAGTGTTCAGCTCATCTGCTGGTTTCAGGGGGAAGCTCTAAAGAAACAGGGCCTTTGGCTTTGGTGCAGTTTCTGCTGCACACGTTAAAAGCCAAATGATGACAAACATGCTTGACATCTCTGGCCTGGATAAGACACGTTCACTGGCAGCTGTCAGGCGTCTTTCATCCAAACACAAATGCCTGGAGGATTGTGGGCCAGTATGAACCATACTGTTCTTTCCCTGCTCTCTCGCTCTTCGTCTCATTTGTTCTCATGCTCTCCCTCCCTCTATTTCCAGAAGGAGTTCGAACCCTACAGCATTGTGATTTAGAGAGACAGGCCACTGGCCTACTGCTGGAGATTCTTACGTCTAACGACCTCAGCGAGACTCCGTCAGACCATCCATCATCGCGTACGGAACGCTTACATAATACTATTTACACAGAGCTACGCCGTACGCTTATGTCATCATGGGTCCTCGATTGCTGTAAGACTCAGAAAATGCATTTGAGAAGGAAAAGTCTGTCCTCGTGTGACTCCCTGCACGCGTTGTACCCACCACAGATCATACAAAAGCAAGCAAACATGAGACGGATGATCAGATGAGATTACGTGACAAAAATGGGACGTTTCGTGCCCCGGGATCGAAACTTCCGATCTATCTGTACATGCATTTTTAATAATTCAATTGCTCGTATAACACGCACATACAGTTCTGACAGTAATCCAGTTCTGGAATTCCACTCAATGTAATCAGAGCCACACAGATCGCTCCTGTGTTTGCTTTACCGCCCTTTCGCATGTAATTGATTGGCGCGATTTGTGGCGTAATTACTGAAGTCTGTGTTATTCCATCATACTGGTGGGTATTTAGAGGCTGAGCGGTGGGTAATAAGAACCAAATCAGTGCAAAACAGTGACTAAGTAAACAAGAATGTACTGTGCTATTGAATACAGAACCCACCCAGAGCTATTGACTGTACACCCTTCATCGAGATGCATGCTCATTATATCGTTTACACAGAGCATGCATACTTGAGCCCTTTCATGAGGACATTCTGTCTGTAATTAGCACTGTTTACTAAGACAAGCAGTACTGTTACGATCACGCATGAATGATACCTGTGATTGTGTGGCATGTTGAGGTGTGCTATTATATTTATAAGTGATCAGACTGGATCTGGTGATAAAACGGGTAAAAAAAATACAAATTCCCAAAGACTTACATTTAAGCAGGGACCTGAGCCATATCACTGGGACTTTCAGGACTCTTGAACTCCAGACAGGAAGAAAACATATGGGGAAAAAAGGACATTTTTACATATTTGAAAAGTTTTTTTTATGCAAAGTTTTGTAATTTAGTATGAAAGTCTGTTTTCACCATGTAAGGGGAAAAAAAATCTCGCTTTGGTAACCGAAATTGATACGAAAACATAAATTTGTGACATAAAGATCAAAATTATTAAAATGTCATTTAAAAAGTTAGGGTAAAAATATCTTAATTATGAGATAAAAAGACATAATTACGACAAAAATCTAAATTATGAGACAAAAAGTCAAAATTATGACATATTAAGTCACACTTACGAGATAGAAGTCAGAATTAACATAAATTGAAATTATGAGATAAATAGTCATAATTATGACATAAGTCAAAGTTATGAGATAAAAAGTCAAAATTATGACAGTCATAATTATGAGATGAAAAGTCATAATTGCAATAAATTTATAATTGACAACAATTTTTGACATAATTATGACTGTCGCAACTACGGCTTTTTATCTCATAATTCAGACCTTTTTTGTCATAATGTTTTTCATGTAATACTTTTGACTTTTTGACGTGGTTATGACATTTCGGTCATAATAAGGACTTTTTATCTCATGATTATAACAGTATCTCATAATTTTGATTTTCAGCCTTAATTATGATTTAACACACATTTTGTTTTCTTATCCAGCAAAAGTTGACTTCCTCAGTTTAATGCACAATTCAGTTTAACATTTCACATTCAAATGTTTTAGTTAAAAGTTAGCATATTTAAAATGTTAGACATTTAAAGTTAGACATTTAAATGCTCTCTTCCAGGAAATGGAACAAAATATTAATATTTGTCCAATAAAATGCTCCCAAAAATGAGAATATCCTTCCTTTTTTATTACACTAACTAGAACTAGCATGTATCTAATTGTTTCAGGTTATAACATAAAATAATAGCTATTAACCATATATATATATATATATTAAAAAAAATCTATATGTTCAAACCCAACTTCCAGTTTCAACAGGACATGTCAAAACAAGAAAAGTCTGCATTTCCTGCAAACAAACTGGCTTAAAGATTAGATTCTTAAAACTCATTTTTAATATTATATCACATAAACTGGTTCATGATATATATGTCTTTTTGCATGAGTTAAACAGCAAGTTTAATGCAGGCTGAGTCCTGCTAGGGTAGAAGATGGCAGATTAGTCCATTTTTATATTGTATTTTATCTAAATGCAACAATATGTTTTGTGGAACCAAAATAATGGCAAACATAATCTACTTTATTGTTCTTATGTTCAGCTGTTTTGACAAAACAATTAAAGGATCATGCTGTCCTGTGCTGACACAGCCGTGAGCGTCTTACAAATGGGAACATTATGGCCACTTTCCCTCAGCTGCCAGCTGCGTCTGTATCCCGTCCAGATGAGACGTGGAGAAACCCTGACACGTTCCAGCGCAGGACTGGAAATACGCTGTCGTTTTCCATCTGCGGGGAAAATCTCTTCTTTTGCATTGAAAAAAAAAACACTTGAAATTTGACCATTTTCTGCTGCTCGACCTTGATGAAAATAATTAAGATCACTGAAGTCAAAAGGTTCCTCAAATGAGCTCAAAGTGTAATATGAACCACCTGACATAAGCTATAAGTAAATGTAAGAGAATACAGATAAACATTAATTTGCCAAGACAAACATCATTATACAAGTCAAAATTATGAGATACTAAAGCATAATAAAAATCAAAACTATGAGATAATTAAATAATAATTATGAGATTGAAGTAGAATTTGATATAAAGTAAAATTATGAGATAAAAATGAATTATTATGACACTTTTTTTGTATTAAAAAAATATAATTTTATCAATTTTGAATGGAAGAGAGTATTGATGCATGGACAATCACACACATAAACAGTAATTTACCAATACAAGAATAACTGTTACTATCACATGTACTACAATTTATATTATGAGATAAAACGTCATGATGATAAAAGTCAAAATTATGAGGTACTTAAATCATAACTATGAGACGGAAGAAGATATTGACTTAAGGTGCAATTATGAGATATGCATAATTATGACATAAAAATTATATTTTTAAAATAATAAAAAACATTTATATCAATTACAACTTTTGAATTGAAGAGAGCGTTGATGTATGGGTAATTAAACTCAAAACTATCCACATAGATTAACAGTCATTTTAACTATTTTTAAAATTTAAACTATGAGATAAAAAAGTTGTGATTATGACATATGTGACCCTGGACCACAAAACCAGTCTTAAGTGTCAATTTTTTCGAAATTGAGATTTATACATAATCAGAAAGCCGAATAAATAATCTTTCCATTGATGTATGGTTTGTTAGGATCGGACAATATTTGGCTGAGATACAACTATTTGAAAATCTGGAATCTGAGGGTGCAAAAAAATCTAAATATTGAGAAAATCTCCTTTAAAGTTGTTCAAATGAAGTTCTTAGCAATGCATATTACTAATCAAAAATGAAGTTTTGATATATTTACGGTAAGAAATTTACTAAATATCTTCATGGAACATGATCTTTACTTAATATCCTAATGATTTTAGGCTTAAAAGAAAAATCAATAATTTTGACCTATACAATGTATTTTTGGCTATTGCTACAAATATACCCCAGCGACTTCAGACTTAAGGTTTTGTGGTCCAGGGTCACATATGTCAAAATTAAGTCCAAATCATAATTATGAGACAGAAGTAGAAGCTTGGCATAAGCTAAATTTAATATAATAATGTATAATTAAGACATAAAGAAGGCCATTTTTGACATAATTCTGACTCAATGATCTTAATTTTGGCTTCTTGTCAATTTCATACGAAAGAAAGAATTATCCACACACATATCCAGAACAAATCATAATGGAGCTAAAGAAAATGACGGCTGCTGGTTCACTTTCACGTCACTGGCATCTCCATCAATCCAGGCATCCTGCTGCTCTGTTCTCATAATGTTTACGAGCTCTGCTATTAAGCGGAAATCAAAGTCAATCTTGGAGCTCATTGTGTTTTCTCAGTGACTCAAGCACACGCATATCTGTGAACAAAGCTTATACGTCATCACTTACGCATGGCAAACCTCTGCATCCCGATGGTTCAGACAAAGTTGAACTTTAACTCACTCAACCAGCAATGACTGCATCCTGTGAACGAGTTTTGAAGGCTCCACGATGGGTCACTCTGGCATCGTGAGCGCTGAGTCACAGGGCAGTTTATGAGGCGTAACGGAGCACTGAGAAACCAGGAACCCTGAGAGGCATTAACGCTGATGAGAGTAACGAAAGGGAAGGGTCCTTTCCTGGATACTCAAGGTCTGGAGGTCAAAAGGCCAGTGCACAGGTGATGACAACCTTTTGTAATAAAGCGAGGCACATATGAATCATTGTGAAATGGAGATTACCTTTGCCAGGAACGGTGGGCGTGATGGTATGTTGGATCGGGTAGCGATCGCTTATGAAATTCGTCCTGGAGTTGTAATGCATCTATAGCCTACATGAAAACATATGATTCATTCAGTATTTTAATACGTTTTTAATTTTCTAGCCACTTGCATTTTGAGAAAACACAGTTTCACAATTGAATGAAATAAAAAAGGAAACTATGATTCAACAAGTCTTGGGGCTTTCCTACAGGATTTCTTGTATTTTACTCCTTTCCACTGAAATTTTGATTGCACATAAAGAAAACAGTCTTCACTTTACACAAACGCTACCGCCAGAAACAGACTTTGCACAAATATGCAAATGCAGATGCACGTTTGGCCAATGCATTGCAAGCGCAATGTCCTGCTTTACTGTACATATTTCCTACCATAATTATATCAAAACTTCATTTTTGATTAGTAATATGCATTGCTAAGAACTTCATTTGGACAACTTTAAAGGCGATTTTCTCAATATTTAAATTTTTTGCATCCTCAAATTCCAGATTTTCAAATAGTTGTATCTCAGCCAAATATTGTCCGATCCTAACAAACCATACATCAATGGAAAGCTTACTTATTCAGCCTTCAGAAGATGTGTAAATCCCAATTTCAAAAAATTGACCCTTATGACTGGTTTTGTGCTTCAGAGTCACATTTCAGAAAAATAACAACAGGTGAATCCAAGCCTGAGTAGCTAGAATTGTCGGTACTCATGTATTAGTCTAAAGTATATGACAGGCTTTCAAAGGCTTAATCATTACATTAAGATGACATAACAGCGACACAGTGAGTGAACACATCCTAACTCCACTCTTCATTATCTGCATAGTAGAATTAACATTACTAATGACCTTATGGTTCATCATTCAGTGTGTACACTAACACTGCACTTTCCAGGAACCTGAACACCTTGTCCAGAGCGAAGATGGCCTTACAATGACCTCATGTCCTGAGGTCAGTCAAAATGGTCAGCATAAGCGCACACACTCAACCTCTACAGGTGTGTTTTGTCAAGTCTCCTTAACAGCAACATCACTGTCTCGTTTGGTATTTCTTCATTCATTGCTTGTCCTTTAGCTTGTGGTGAAGAGCCACTTGGGCTTTGTTCACACAGGCTGCTCACTATGTCAGCATAAATCAATGAATTAATATGAAGACTAGAAATTAGTTCAGACTGAATTACATTTCCAAAAACATTTTAAAACAAATTTCAAACCATAAATGCATGTCAAAATCAGATTCATGTGTGTGTGTGTGTGTGTGTGTTTTCTTCTTTCTTTTTTTTCTGTTCACAAAACAAAACAATCTAAAAAAAAAAAAAAAAAAAAAAAAAAAAAAAAAAAAAAAAAAAAAAAAAAAAAAAAAAAAAAAAAAACACCTTATAGCAACTACATAACAAAGTTCATAATTATTGATGGAACAAAAACATCTAAAGAATTCCCATAAAGAAAAGCTCTTACTATACCACAATACACTACTGTATATTTGATGGTTGACTGCAGTAAATGCTTCTTTATGAAGAATAAGGTATAATATTATGGAAAATCATTTTTCATCATCAGAAATCGAAGAAAAAAAACACAGTTCAGTATATGCATGTGCACTATACTCTTGTCTCTGTGTATTTTCTTTTAGCACAGACATAAATGTGATAACTAGCTACACGTGGAGGCTGTAAAAGCCCTGATTCAGATACATGGAGGGGAAAAAAAAAACACCCCCACTGATACTCATTCAATTACAGCCATTTATGTGTAATCCAAATATGGCTCCATTTTGCCTAAAAAAAGTGTAATTAAGACCAGAGCACCAGTCCAGAATTTTGGCAGCACTTACAAAAACACATCGTTGTCACGTTGCACATGAAGCCTGTGTTTCTGACCCCTCATGTGAGTTTCTGACCTACAAAAAGAACCCGGTCTTGTGCAGTATGGACAGACAAGGTGTCTGAAGCCCATGCAATGCTCAGTGGCACAATGTTAGGCTGTAGGGTTCTGCTATGCGTTGATAAGTTGCTTTTAGTGTTTTTTTTTAGCTTGTTGCTATGTAGTTGCTAGGGTGTTCTGGGTGGTGCACAATAGATAACACCCTGACAACAACTCTGAAAACCCTAACAACTGCACAAACAAAACCCACCTCAGCAACTGCATAGCAGCTCCTTGGTAACCACCTAAAATACTCTAAGAAGTGCTAATAAAAAAAAATAAAAAAAACTCAGGAAACTTAGCCACATTTGAGAAAAGCATAGCAATGTGTTTAAAAAAAAAAAAAAAAAAAAAAAAAAAAAAAAAAAAATTATTAGAACACCTTAGCAACTTCACAGCAACACCCTGGCAACCAGCTAAAACACTTTAGGAACCACAATGATTAAAAAAAAAAAAAAAAAAAAAAAACCTCAGCAACTGCATAGAAACACCTTGGCAACCACCTAAAACACTTTATCAACCACATACCAATGTAAAAACAGTTTGGTACCTGCATAGGAACACCATAGCAACACCCTGGCAACCACCTAAACTCTTTAGCAGCCGCAATGCAAAAAAAAAAAAAAAAAAAAAGCAACGGCATAGCAACACAGCAACATCAAAAAAAAAAGGAAAAAAAAAAAGAAATCTTTGAATACCTTAGCGACTTCATAGCAACGTGGCAATGTGCCAAATAAAAATAAAACTGCATAGTAACACCTTGGCAACCAACTAAAACACATTAGGAACCATAGTGCTAAAAAAATCAGCAACTGCATCGCAACACCCTGGCAAACACCTAAAACCTTTAGTAACCACATAGCAATGTGCCAAATTAAAGGAAAACTCTCAGAACACCTTAGCAACTGGTATAAACACTTTAGGAACCACATAGCAGTATGCCAACTGCATAGCAACACCTTGGCAACCACCTAAAACACTTTAGCAAACACATAGCAATATAAAAACTGCATAGGAACACCACAGCAACACCTTAAACCCTAGGTGACCACCTAAAAAAAAAACCAGCAATAAAGATACAACACAGCAACATCAAAAAAGAATCTTGATCATAAAGAACACCCCGGGCAATGTCTCAAAACACTTAGAAAAAACACATATCAATGCCAATAGCCAAATAAAAAGTGCCAAATAAAAAGAAAACTATCAGAACACCTAAGCAACTGCATAGCAACACCCTGGAAACCATGTAAACACTTTAGGAACCACATAGCAATGTGCCAACAGCTTAGTAGCTGCATAGCAACACCTTGGCAACGCTCTAAAACACTTTAGAAAACACTTCCACTTCCAACTCGCTGGAAACCACTTAAAACACTTTAGCAACCACACAGCAATGTGCCAACAGCTTCGTAACTGCATAGCAACACCATGGTTACCCGCTAAAACACTTTAGGAACCACAGTGCTAAATAAGAATCAGCAACTGCATAGCAACACCCTGGCAATGCTCTAAAACACTTTAGAAAACACATATCAATGCCAACAGCCAAATAAAAAGTGCCAAATAAAAAGAAAACTATCAGAACACCTAAGCAACTGCATAGCAACACCCTGGAAACCATGTAAACACTTTAGGAACCACATAGCAATGTGCCAACAGCTTAGTAGCTGCATAGCAACACCCTGGCAACGCTCTAAAACACTTTAGAAAACACTTCCACTTCCAACTCGCTGGAAACCACTTAAAACACTTTAGCAACCACACAGCAATGTGCCAACAGCTTCGTAACTGCATAGCAACACCATGGTTACCCGCTAAAACACTTTAGGAACCACAGTGCTAAATAAGAATCAGCAACTGCATAGCAACACCCTGGCAATGCTCTAAAACACTTTAGAAAACACATATCAATGCCAACAGCCAAATAAAAAGTGCCAAATAAAAAGAAAATTATCAGAACACCTAAGCAACTGCATAGCAACACCCTGGAAACCATGTAAACACTTTAGGAACCACATAGCAATGGGCCAACAGCTAAGTAGCTGCATAGCAACACCCTGGAAACCATGTAAACACTTTAGGAACCACATAGCAGTATGCCAACTGCATAGCAACACCTTGGCAACCACCTAAAACACTTTAGCAACCACATAGCAATATAAAAACTGCATAGGAACACCACAGCAACACCTTAAACCCTAGGTGACCACCTAAAAAAAAAAAAAAACTTAGCAATAGCATAGCAACACAGCAACATCAAAAAAAGAAATCTTGGATCATAGCAACACCCTGGCAATGCTCTAAAACACTTTAGAAAACACATATCAATGCCAACAGCCAAATAAAAAGTGCCAAATAAAAAGAAAACTATGAGAACACCTAAGCAACTGCATAGCAACACCCTGGAAACCATGTAAACACTTTAGGAACCACATAGCAATGTGCCAACAGCTTAGTAGCTGCATAGCAACACCCTGGCAACGCTCTAAAACACTTTAGAAAACACTTCCACTTCCAACTCACTGGAAACCACTTAAAACACTTTAGCAACCACACAGCAATGTGCCAACAGCTTAGTAACTGCATAGCAACACCATGGTTACCCGCTAAAACACTTTAGGAACCACAGTGCTAAATAAGAATCAGCAACTGCATAGCAACACCCTGGCAATGCTCTAAAACACTTTAGAAAACACATATCAATGCCAACAGCCAAATAAAAAGTGCCAAATAAAAAGAAAACTATCAGAACACCTAAGCAACTGCATAGCAACACCCTGGAAACCATGTAAACACTTTAGGAACCACATAGCAATGGGCCAACAGCTAAGTAGCTGCATAGCAACACCCTGGAAGCCATGTAAACACTTTAGGAACCAAATAGCAATGGGCCAACAGCTAAGTAGCTGCATAGCAACACCCTGGAAACCATGTAAACACTTTAGGAACCACATAGCAATGGGCCAACAGCTAAGTAGCTGCATAGCAACACCCTGGAAACCGCCAAAAATCTTTAGGAACCACATAGCAATGTGCTACTGCTAAGAAAAACTCATCTGCATAGAAACACCCTGGTTTCTAGAGAATTTTCTAGGTCAAAATCATACATGTAGAATTGCTTGGTATAAAGTACAGCACACTTCTAAAAACAAAACAAAACAACACTCAAGATATCATTTACATTTGAAGCCATGGGACAAGTTGTGTAAAAGTTAAATACTCATGATTATGGGTTTCGAATAATGATAATAAAAGAGATTTTGGCGTAATGTAAATAAATAAATGAATGAATAAATGAACAAAAATAGGTTCGATGCAGAAAACGAATCCATTGTTTTGGTGGATGGTGTAATAAAATGTAAAACAAAAATGTCAAGGTATGTTTCAAAGTACAGAATAATAGAAAGGTCTTTATTTTTACAGTATGAAAGGTCCATTTGTGAAGTGCTGTTTCAGAAGACATGAATATACCTTTGTTAAGAGTCTGTATTATGGGATTGTTTTAATTCAGTCGTTTGGCCTTGTGAAGATTGAGTAAAGAGCTGATCCAGTTGAGACGGGAATGTCGAGCCATGTTTCTCCATCCGATCCAAATTAATCAAGACAATACACAAAGCCGCTTCCTACCTGAGCTGAGCGCCGCTTTACAGGAATGTGAAGCGTTAGCAAAGAGAGGAACGCATTCACACTTCATCACATTCACCAGAGACGCTAAACTCGCTAAAGTGAATGTGACGAGTGTTTTCAGAAACACCGGGAAAGCAGCTGGAGCAGATCACATCTTGTTTTAAAAGCCCGTGTAGATCAGCTAGCACAGTATTATTAAATCCATCCTGTGCCAGAATATAGCTGCATGTTTCAAAGTCAACATGAAACCAATATCTTAATACGCATTCCTGCTCCTATTGTGTGCGATTCATCAATGCACGTTATTCTGAAGAATTCAATAACGTTTACTGCCAGATGTTGTACTTTGTCTTTGCGAGTACAACATTTCATTTACTTTTGTAGCGTTGGTTTTGATTGCTTCTAATGTCCTCATTTGTAAGTCGCTTTGGATAAAAGCGTCTGCTAAATGACTAAATGTAAATGTAATGTAAATGTAAAATGCATTGCATTTTGGGTATATGCTCTAGTAGGTCTCCATGCATACAGAAAATGTGCATACTGTATACTCACTGTATGCTGCAGAAGCAAGAGTAGCATGTTAGTGTGCTATTGTGAACACAGCCAATGGCAATGAAGCGATTTGTTCTTGTCAACCTGGTAATGCAGCCTAACCTGGTAAAGTCATGCTATCTCTCTCTCTCTCTGAACATCAGAAGGACGAGGAAGGTGATGTAGGAAACAGAGGAGCAACAAAAACATCCATGTGATCGACTGGAGTCCTGCAGAGAGAGCAAACAACTTCAAGAACCCAGAGTTCACATGACAGAGGCTTTAACATGGACCACACACACACACACACACACACTGTGGCTGTCAGTGAGAATCCTTGCGAGCTCAAACTGAGCAAAACAACATTCTGGACATTCTGTGCTATTTGCAACAAAATAGGTTCAGCTTTTGAAAGATATTCACATTTTCAAGAGTGGCAGATATAATTGAACATCCTTAAAGAATCTTACCTTGAATTATGGAAAGGAATGGTGGATCCAACATGAGCGCCAAAGACTAAACGGATACAGAAACAGATTAATTAGACTCTTTAACCAACTGACATTTGATATATAAACTTACATGTACCCATGTTTGGGGAGTACAACTAATTAAAAGTAGTGCTATGATCAGCTACAATTTTCAAGCTTTTCAACAAGTGTCAGTATAGTGTGACAAAAATTAAGCTTTCAAATTTATTATTATTTTGGTAACACTTTACATAAAGCCTTTACATGTAATGCAATATAAAATGCATTAATTATGCCTTGTAATGCATTTGAAGCAAATTAAGTATTATTATTATTAACTCATAAAATAGTTATGTTTTCTCATTAGATTAGGATGCAATTTTTACTATGACTTAAGATTATACTTTAACTATAAAAATTGTGGTTAAACTTTACTCAAAGTCTTTATGTATAATATGCATTCATGATGTACATTGTAATGCATTATTTCTTTTCATAAATACTTGTAACCAAAGTTAAAATGCATTGTAATATATAAGGATGCATTTTAATGCATTATAGTTTTTAAAGGTGTAACAATTAATAAATAAGTAATATAATGTATTATAACTGTGGTTACAGTTATTTAAGAGACCATGTTATGCATTATGAGGTGCATATCAAGGCATAACGAATGCATTAATATAAGTGAAGCAGAAAAACAAGAAAAAAAAACTGTTTAAATATGTGAAATTTCAAGTATAGAGTTTTGCTGCCAATTCTGTATGAAATGTAAGACCACTAAATCAAATGCTCATTGGTGCATGAGCAGATCGTACAAAAATATACAGATTATATCAGAGATATTCATACATATTCACTACCAATTTGCCAAAATGTAAATTATTGTTATGAAGTGCCACCCTAAATGTGTTTGTGCCATATAAATACTTCTCCAACCGCAAAATCATTTATAATATTCTGAAGTATTTTTTGTTAGCGGCGTGTTGTTTAGCGAACTCTTGGGCTAAACATCACAAATGTGAATATGTGCCACATTCCTAGGGAGCCTTTCAGGTTTGAACACTTTTTGCAAGAATGCATGAGAAGGTCTTTACAATTAACACATAGTTTTTGCATGACATAGGCAAAAACCTTGACCTTGCATTTCACCAGCATTGTCATGAACACAAACAGTGATGCTGAAGCAAACACTTATGCAGTTATTCATTGACAAATATATGGTAAGTGTTGATATATGTCATAAGATCTCTTTCAGATCTCAACTGTTCCTTGCATATTAACTATGAAGCTTTCTTGAGCTTCTGTGTGAAAGAGCAACTTCTGAGCTGAGCAATGAAATGTTCCTCTAGGACGTCGTCGCCACACATCCAAACTCATTGGATTTGATGAGTTCAATGTAGAATTACACGAAATTACAGCACACGATATTAAGGAGAATTTGCATTTGCTAGCACGCAAAATTCAACCCATATTTGAGTAAACAAACGCACTTTCACCAGAAACGTCTCAGAGGGGAAAAAGTAAAATGCATGTCTTTGTCATGTGGTCACATACTAGATTCACAGTGGAAATATTCATCATTGCCTCATTATCCATAATATAAAACATCATCTGCTGAAAAAGTAAAGAAAATCGGTGAAAATGTTGAAGCAATTACAGGTAGGTATAGTTAAAAAAAAAAACCTGGAAGAAGTTTTGAATGACATATACTGTGTGTTCAAATGTGTTTTAAATAGTTTTATGTAGAAATGCATGAACTTCCATGGCTTTACTTTCTAATTAATGCTAAATAAAGATTAATTTAGAAAAAGACCCCAAGAAATCTTACTGCAAACAAGAATAAATCACACATATGATTACAATTTAGGCTAAGCGCAATATGATGAAAATAATCATTTTTGTTGTTGGAAAAAGTTGCTGCATTGTTTTGAAAGCAGCTCAACTGCTGTCACACTGCAAACTTAGTAGTGTTGCTCCATTTAATTAGTTACTCTGTATAATGGTAAAAGACTTGATGAATGCATTCAATGAAAAACAGATGGACGACAAAAGAGAGAAGCAGAGGACGAGATCTTGGGCCTATTATAGAGAATATTATAGAGATTGATCAAAAATGACAGCGCAGGAAAACAAACTAACAGGAGAGAGAGAGAGAGAGAGCTGGAGGACGTGTGATTGATCCGTGCCGACTGGACCGGATGGAGGACGAGGGGAAAAAGAGGAGGGGAAGGTGGAGGAACGTGCCGGGACTGCAGGAGGGAATGGAGGACTCAGATGTGACTCTGAACACCTGCATGAAGAAACATCTCCTCATAGAGCAAAAATTAAGATGAAAACATAAAAACTCAGATGTTTCTCATGCAATAATCTGAGTTGATCCGTATTCATTTCACAGTTCTAGACTCTTACTGGAAGTCAAATAGTGACTCATTTGGGTCTGCTTTTATTTCTCCTAAAATTGTAGAAATGTGCCTAAACATATCTTAAAACACCTGAGTTGTGAAAGTGCAACATCTGAGGAGTAAAATGTTCCTCTGGGTCTGTAAATGAAATGTGAAAATCTGCATTCAGAAATCTGGATTTTGGACAATGTGTTAATTTCAGACATTATCCCCCGGTTTCACAGACAAGGCTTAAGCCTAGTCCCAGACTAAATGTAAATCTGAGCTGTTTCATCTAAAAGAAACTTGCACTGACAGATCTTAAAATACATCAGGGCCTTTGTTTTGTCTCAAGATGAACACCAGTAATGTTTTTTACTAAGGCACTTTTATAAAAATTTCTGAAATGTCCTAATTGAACTATGGCCTAATCCTGGCTTAGTCTAAACCCTGTCTGTGAAACCAGGCCTATGAGTAGCAAAATAGAGAAATAAATAATAATAAAAATAATTTAAATAGGGTAAAAAAGGATCGCCGAGAGTCAAAGGCAGGTAAGTGTGTAGTTATATGGACATAAATGTGAATGTTCTGTCAGGTGAGACTGAGGCAAGTCAAGGGTCACGTGGGTTCACACACAGCCTGTGGAAACTAGTAACGTTTCTCCAGAATTCCACAGAAGCAGCTCACAGTAATGTGATGGTGCACCGCTGACCGTATGAGACACGCCAAAGACTCTGAATCAAACACTAGAGCTCCTGTAGGCAAACTGGCAAAGCATGATGCCAGCAGCGCCAGGGTCACAGGTTCAGTCACATTGGATAAAAGTGTAATCTTCAGTTAAATGAACTGCTTAAAAAAGAAATAAGAACTTCATAAATTCATTCTTACAAATCTTACTGAACCCAAGCATTTGAATGTTATTATGTGTTGCATACATGGAAAAACAAGACTTATTTTTTTTCCATGCAAAATCCACTGCAATGATGCTAGAATGTTGTGGTGTTTTCTTCTAAGGGTTATTATCAATAACTAAAACTAACAACTAAACAATTAATAAAAAAAATTAATAAAAAAAACTAGCAATACCCTAACAACCACATAGTAATGCCTGAGCAACTACTCAGAGAACCCTAGAGACCAACCAAAACACCCTAGAAATCTTCAAGCAACTCCCTAGCAACTACATAGCAACACCCTGGAGACCATCCAAAATACAAAACCTACCTAGCAATGGGGAACTTCTCAAAACATCCCAGCAACTGCATAGCAAAACCCTAGAAACCACCCAAAACACCCTAGAAATCTTCAAGCAACTACATAGCAATATCCTAGAGACCACACAAAATGCCTCAGAAAGCACCTAGCAATGCTCAAACACTGAAAACATGGTAGAAACCACTCAAATACGACCTAGAAAACTCCATGACAACACCTTAGAAACCACCCAAAACACTGTAGAAATATCATAGAAACTCCCTGGCACCACCTTAGAAACCACCTAAAACACTGTAGAAATCTCCTAGAAACTCCCTGGCAACACCTTAGAGACCACCCAAAACACCATAGAAACCTCCTAGAAACTCCCTGGCAACACCTTAGAGACCACCCAAAACACTGTGGAAATATCATAGAAACTCCTTGGCAACACCTTAGAGACCATCCAAAACATCCTATAAATCTCCTAGAAAGTCCCTGGCAACACCTTAGAGACCACCCAAAACACCCTAGAAACCTCCTAGAAAGTCCCTGGCAACACCTTAGAAACCACCTAAAACACCCTAGAAACCTCCTAGAAACTCACTGGCAACACCTTAGAAACCACCCAAAACACTGTAGAAATATCATAGAAACTCCCTGGCAACACCTTAGAGACCACTCAAAACACTGTAGAAATATCATAGAAACTCCCTGGCAACACCTTAGAGACCACCCAAAACATCCTATAAATCTCCTAGAAGGTCCCTGGCAACACCTTAGAGACCACCCAAAACACCCTAGAAACATCCTAGAAACTCCCTGGCAACACCTTAGAAACCACCCAAAACACTGTAGAAATCTCCTAGAAACTCCCTGGCAACACCTTAGAAACCACCCAAAACACTATAGAAATCTCCTAGAAACTCCCTGGCAACACCTTAGAGACCACCCAAAACACTGTAGAAATATCATAGAAACTCCTTGGCAACACCTTAGAGACCACCCAAAACGTCCTATAAATCTCATAGAAACTCCCTGGCAACACCTTAGAGACCACCCAAAACACCCTAGAAACCTCCTAGAAACTCCCTGGCAACACCTTAGAAACCACCCAAAACACCCTAGAAACATCCTAGAAACTCCCTGGCAACACCTTAGAAACCACCCAAAACACTGTAGAAATCTCCTAGAAACTCCCTGGCAACACCTTAGAGACCACTCAAAACACCCTAGAAACCTCCTAGAAACTCCCTGCCAACACCTTAGAGACCACCCAAAACACCCTAGAAACATCCTAGAAACTCCCTGGCAACACCTTAGAAACCACCCAAAACACCCTAGAAACATCCTAGAAACTCCCTGGCAACACCTTAGAGACCACCCAAAACACCCTAGAAACCTCCTAGAAACTCCCTGGCAACACCTTAGAAACCACCCAAAACACCCTAGAAACATCCTAGAAACTCCCTGGCAACACCTTAGAAACCACCCAAAACACTGTAGAAATCTCCTAGAAACTCCCTGGCAACACCTTAGAGACCACTCAAAACACCCTAGAAACCTCCTAGAAACTCCCTGCCAACACCTTAGAGACCACCCAAAACACCCTGCCAAGGAATCATTTCTCATTTTCATTTATTTAAATATTAGTCCTAAAATCACTAAAATAAGCTAAAACTAATAAATAAAAATGAATAAAAACTACAAAGACAAATAAATAAATAAATAAAAAACAGAAAATACAAAAATAGGCAGGAAATAATTGAGTATTTTTCAGATAGCATAAGATGAAATGATATGATGTGATATTATGCCGTGAGGAGGTGAACTGGTTTTCAGCAGTGACAGAACGACAGATGATGAACTGCTCTGAAAGCCAGCTGGCTCCTGCTGCTCGACTGTGGAAGATGATTTGTCCAGGAAGAATTCCCGAAGAAGTTTGACAGACGTGCATTATTCCCATTCCTGTTCCAAATCAAGAATGCAAGTGGGAAAGTAGCTGCTATTGCATTGAATTAAACAACAAAACACTACAACACTAGAGAACACTATTGACCAGCGGGCTGAAGATTTTCTTTCCTCCGTCCGTGAAGCAGTTTTATCCTCATGCACTCGAGATGGTGACATGTAGGCCTGAACACGTGGTGGTAATTATTCCAACCACTGTTGTTTTTAACAGGCTGGAATGTGGGTGGAATGTAGGCAGAAAGACACAAAGATGTTGACTTGGCTGAATTCTCTTTAGTGGTTAATGTCTGTCTCGTATTCCTTCGGCTGTAGCGGCTTGAGTCTTTGTGTATCGTGGTTTTAGGATCTGAAAAGATGCTGTTTCATTACATTTTTGAGCCGTATTACAATTGAATTTAATGCAAAAATGTACAACTCTACATGCACTACAAATCAAAGATTTGGACACAACTACTCATTCTTTAATATGATTGTTTTCCATATTTTAAATTAGTGAAGTTGACAAAAAAAAAAAGAAAAAAAAGAAAAAAGTGAAATAACAAATAAATGTACAGAAACTTTATAAGGTGCAACATGGGATGCTTTATTGTTGGAGGAACAAATGTGATGAGCATGTCATGATGCTTTTACTCCGGTATAAAAATATGAATATTAGTTTATTTTAATATTAATATATTTAAAGTACTTAAACACACAGTTTGCATTTGCACTTGATGATGCGTTTACTTCAGTATCCACTACAAAATAAAACTGAATATTTATTTGTTTGAATATTAATATATTTAATATAACATATTTAATGTTTTATTATGAATTTTAACTTCATAAATCACACCATTCGTATATGTCTACAAAGCTAGTTTCAGTTGATTAATTAGAAACCTTTAGATTAAAAAATTTGATCAAAGATCAAAATCTTGATAAACAAATAGTGAGACTTTTTGACAGCTATTTTAAATGAACAAGTCATTCAGCTAACCACTTTATGAGACAATAGCTCACACACACACCGATATTGCATATAGAAAGTCATAATATATTATTAAAAAAATATTACAAATCTTACTGAACCCAAACCTTAGAACGTTATTACATGTTTTAGTGAACACTATAGAGAATATGCAGACACTTTCTGGTGAAGCGTCACTTCTGTGCCACTAGCAGAACCGAACGGCATTGCAAAATCATTGCAAACACTCCTCCCTTTGTTCATAGTTTGTTCAGATAGTCCTGCCACACATTTACACCAATGCTAAAGTAAACAAAAGTACAGATGAAAGAAGGAACACATGAGTTATGAAATACACTCCCACCCTTCAGTCACTGATGGCAGAAAGTTTGCCCTGTCAGCAAGTTTTCTATCATCAAAACTATTATTTGGAGGGAATTGCCAAAATGTTTGCATGTGTGAGGGGAACAGCATGATTTAGACAAGTCGGAAATGTTCCTGATTCAACATCCATAATGGACCTGGATCAAAACCAATCCGATTTTACAGTTATGGGCTTGAACAATCAACTGATCTTACCAAAATATCATATCGCTCTTTAGAGTTTAGAGGGGATTTGGACTAAGATTGTGTAACAAAAAAGTAATTGCAAGAACAACAAACAATTTCTGCAACAAAAACGACCCATATCTGATAGAGACTCTTCTGTACATTGAATTAAAAGATCAGCAGAGACCATCTTTGGCATTATTGGCTGCTTTTGAAATGCAGAATTGAGTGAAAAAAGGCCTGACATGCATGTCTCTGCACATTATTTCACACACAATAATCACTACAATATGTGGCTTCATTACAGACACTACAGGACCCCATAGATGGGATGGAAAACCTCTGCTCAGCCAAGTTCATAAAACAGGGCAACAATCACGTCTAGACGCCTGAGAGCTTATATAGAGCTCTGTCTTGAAGTTGGAAGGTGATTTACACTTCGGTTCTAGATACTCAAACTGACAGCGATTTAGGGGGACGAAGTAGATAGAAGGTAACTAGGACTGCACAAAACAATTGGATATTGAGCAAAAGTCCTGTCCAGTTCACAAGAGTTCTCAAATTAGGGAAAGTGGAAAGAGAGACCGATGCCAATCTACAAACACCATGCATTTACAAATGACATTATTTTCCCACATGCTTTATACAGGTCAAATGCATGGCATAAAAGACCTCTGCATGGATGGCCGCTCACCCCAGGTGCTGGAACAAGCCATTTTTGGCTCTTAATTGAAGGGCAACACTACTTCATACCTCACATTAGAGGTGCAGCCAAATAAACACTGCTGCAAGATGCACAGCAGACGTTTGGCTCCAAATCTGGGTGCCCCAGAAAAATAATGAAGGATGGAGCCAGTCACTTTTTCCATGTGCACGAGATCGATTAATTTTTATGATCATTTGTTAGTCTACCCCCCCACCCCCTTGGTTAAGAGGGACAGACGGATTACATTCATTTATCACCTCCATTTGTGCTGGGCTACAGGCCTTTGGCACCATCCCTCGTGTCCTCATTTCAGATGTGTGAGATCCTGGCACTCTGGGAAACACTCCTCGAGTTTGGCTCCTTGAGGCCTTGGGTTTGCTTTCATCAGACGGACATTTATCATCTTCCCACAGATTATGGCTGTAGGTGTTACCTGAAGTAAGACACAACTTTGAAATTTATATCGACTGGATTTAATTTAATTTACAACCTTGATATTCTGTGGCGGGACAGTCAACAAATACCAAGTCATTTTTTGTTTCAAATCCTAGTGAGCTGCTTGAGCACAATGAAGGGAAAATTGGTGGACTAATTCAAAAGGTAAGGTAGTATAACATAATACTCAGATATGGCAATCCCATAATGCACTGCAATGAAATCGAAGAAAAAAGATGGCGAACAGAATCGAGAAATGTTGATAAAAATATATTTCTATTTAATTCAATCCTCAATTACTGAAAAGTATAGATAAAATCTAAATCTAATTAAAATGAAGTATTTCACCTTATATATGTAGGATATTGAATACAAGCCATTGCTAGCTTGCAAATTAAATCAAGTAACCCCTTCTCCACCGGCAGAACTTTGGTGCTGGAGGCAGTTCACAGGTTTGGCTCCATGTCCAACGTTTCAACCAAAGAAAAAAAAAATAGATATTAAAAAAATCTAATTAAAAATAAGTATTTCACCTCATTTATGTAGAGTTTTGTATATAACTTGTAAATACCAAACTAAAATCATGTAACCCCTTTTTTCACTGACAGAACTGGTGGTAGAGGCAGTTCCCGATTTGGCTCCGTATCCAACATTTCAACCTAAGAAAAGGGTTTTGGGTTGGAAAATTGGCAAAGTTTGTAAGTAATTTATGTTGTAACATTTGACTTTCGTGTCTGTGTGTGAATGTGGACCAGCTCTGAGAGAGTGATGCTTTGGCACCAGTGTAATTTTGGTGAAAAAGGAGTATTTGAGCATTTCACCAACTTCATCTATGATGACAAGCCTGGTTTCTAAGATAAATGTTAATTCCATTGAGGAGGCGGTTTTGGTGTGCTGTAGATCTTTACAGAATGGCTGGAGTGCTGAACCCATGAACAAAGAGAATGGGAGTTAATTGAGAACACACCGCTCCCAGATGGTCTCCACAAAAAAGAGCTGAGCAAGACTATAAGAGGTGGAAACCCCATACAATTAAACCAGATAGCTGCCATATGCATGGAACAAAACCTCACTAACTTGCACTTTATCACACTATTCATAATGCTCTGACAACTGCATGTGATGCATGTGATGAAGGTCACCTCTGAAAGGAAGTAATTGTGAATCAGGGAGATCCATGGAAGTGTGGGAGGGAAATTATGGAGACGCCAAGCATGAGGAGCCGAGATAAAGGGCAATATGCATTTTCAAGACTCGTTGGAGGGAATTGGAGCACAGGAAGATGACCACTCTACATTCATCAGGGAAACTGGATACAAAATATACCTAAAAATTTACAGTAATTTTGTTATCATTAATGTCCCAATCAGCAGCAGCCATGACAATGGGCAGCAACACATTTTGTCACTCCTTTGGTTTCTATTTTTATTGTGCTGTGCTGAGCAACTAGAGATTTTGGCAAGAGGCGGTAAGATGGAAAACTTCCCCCAACCCAAAAAAAAGTAATTTCCTATAATCAAAAGAGATTTACTAAAGTCAATAGTAAATCTTAAAGACAAATGTAATTTAATCAGTCTTATTAGAAGTGTTTGCTAAAGTAAGTTGATCAAACCTCTAGCACTAAGTATTAAAAGCTCAACGTGTGCGTCATCATCCAGCGTTTGTGCTCCACACATGACTGATTCCTCCATCATGAAGAGTGGTGTGGTTTACTAAGTGATCAGACACACCATTTTCACCTGCAGGATAATAAAATAGGTGAAAATCCCACAGACGCACATTGAACGAGCAACTTGATCCATATCTAGAGACCAGAAGATCACAGAGACACCAAAGCAGGAAAAAATCCCCTAGCAGAAACCTCACAATTGCACAGCAAAACTCTAGCAACTGCATAGCAATGCCCTACAAAAAATGCTGGGTTGTTTCAACCCAACTTTGGGTCAAATATGGACTAACCTAATTTTTGGGTTAAAAATTTAATTTAAAAATTTAACCCATCAACTGGGTTAGTCCATATTTGACATTTCAAAAAAATATATATATCATTGACATCAGTGAAACGCAAATACCTTTTCAGGGAGAGTAGGGAAAAAAATTTCTGACCCAACTTATCAAGATCATTGACTTAGTTTGAAGGAGGTCATGTCGTTGATGTTTTCTGTGGGCTATGCATATCTCTTACAGTACCTAGATCTGTGGGATTGCAGACATTTTCCAAGCCTCCTAGATACAGGTAATCCTTAAAGACAGCTGATTTACAGCAGACAGTCAAACAGTATTGAAGCAAGGACAGGTTTAATTAGCAGGATTTCCTAAGCTAAGCATCACTGTTGCTGTACATACTAAGGGTTAAGGATTTCAGCCATCATAAGTCTACATTTTTTTTCTGGGTGAGGTCAAAAATGTGGTCAATTCTGCCCGTGAGACTCAGTTATTATTTGTTCCAAACTGCTCTGACGTTCAATCTACTGTGCATACTCAGAGTTTACCGTGGCTCTGGGATTGTTTAGTTGAATCTCTTGAGCATGCATACTGATGCATTCTTCCATTTGCACAGGTGCAGCAGCTATGGGAAACTCAGCAGTAGACGTCTTCATCTGTAATTTATGTCGAAAATGTTCCACCTGGTACAATCAGAGAAGATGTAGAGGGTATATGCTATGTGGTCTTGCACAAGATCTGTTTCTGACTGTGATGCAGTTCTTTGCCAAAAGCAGTAGGACATATTCTTCCATATTCATCCTTCACCAGCCTACAAGACCAAAATACTCAGTAAGCGGTTATGAATCTGACTTGGCTACTCCGCAGGCCCAAAGGGACCATGAAGCAGTGAAAAGAAAAGTACTTACCAAATACAGAAAACAAACCACAGGCAGTCAAGCTGGCAGGGTTGAAACTAGGTCAGGATCAGTCCATCTCTCCTCTCCATCCATCCCTCTACCTATGATAATGACCATAAATGGAGGATAGGGCGAGATATGTGAGATATGTTTACTATCCTGATGTGTATTGTTGATTATGATAAGAATAGCTTTAGATTAAGGGTGCACATGTAGCCTACATGTAGAGCACAGACAATGTTTACATCATTAAATAGATTTAAACGGTATATACTGGCAGCAGCGTGCTCCCTAGATCTCAGCACTTGCCACTAAAAACCCATATTGGTTGATCACTAGTCTATACTTCATCAAAAAGTATTTTATTGTATTGCCAAAGATAAGCTCCAAACCCTCATGTTGACTTACCTCAGAATCTGTCAAAACGTGCCTAAGCTCCTGAGAAAAAACACTGGTTTCTCTTGAAACACTGTACAGGAATTCAGAAAGAAATAGAGAGCACAAGACAAAGAGAAAGCTGCAGGCCAAATCTTGTGTTAAACTCCCTGGACCTGTGGCGCCTCGCTGTTTTTTTTTGTGGCTTTATGATTGACACGATTAATAGAGTGATGGCTACAAAGTGCATCATTTAAATATTGGATATTTTGAACAGGTCGTGTTAAGAGGCAGCGTGGAGCCTCAAAGGAATATGGCCGGGTATATATCACACAATAGAGAGCAGATCCAGACACACTTCCCACTGAGCAGGGCCTTGAAACCATGGTGAAAACGACAATAGGTCAAAGGCCTGCTCTCAGCTGACTCAGGGAAACACGCATGGTTTTTAGCATGTATATGTCGAGAGAAGGGGGGAGGGTGAGAGCAGGTCATATATAAGGGAGGCCAATGCAGAAGGAATGGGATAGAAAGAAGAGGATGTTGTTGTATATGTAGCCGCTCGTTTGTTTACTTGCACGTCCTCCTTGTTTACAAGACTACGTTCTTGATTAGAGACAGTTCTGTATCCTCTCAGACAACACATTTGGGTCCTCCCCAAGAGCTCAGATCTTTCCTTCGTTTCTCAACAAGGCCCCTCGAGAGATGGAACTGCACGTTGACCTCAAAGCCTTGGACTGGCACACGGCAGAGGGGTAGTATGGACCCAAAACCCTGCGGCCTTCCAGCCAGTTCTGGCAGGTGATGAAAGCCACCGGTCCGAAGGGGGGGCGCCTGTTTGGAGATAAAGACCAAGGGGTGAAGGGGGGGATGGCAGCTGCCATTAGAAGGGGCTACACTGCGGGCACACTGAGGCCCCGTTAAGCGGCTTCTTCACAGAGAGCTCCTGTCAGAGCTGCCATTATCTTCTTCTGGCAGGACTTCAATGGAGGCCTTATCACCCTAATGGACACAAGAGGAGGTGCTGACAACAGCGCAAGCCCCAACCCCCATCCCTCATCCAATCCTCGCAACCATCATTACCCTCCTCTCGATTGCACCGTGCACAAGGAAAAGACACTCTGACCCCTATAGCTATAGAGATTTTGGATACCCTTAGGCTCTTTGATCTTTACCTGGGACCTTAAGATCCATGTCCGTAATCTCCACTGTCGATCATCGATTGCAGTATTCCCAAGCTTGCATTCTTTATACAAGTAGGGATAAGGATTAGTAGCTTATGTGATTTAAAGGGAAAGTGAGTCCATGCATCATGTCTGTTATGACCCTGGAGACCTGTAATTAGACCACAGAGAACACTTCCTTCCTGTGGACACCAGTAGATTCAGACCTTGCAGCGATTTTCAATCATGGATCTATTTACTTGGGTGGTCCAAGAGGTTGCAGGGCATTTTCTTGACACTGGTATATAGCAGAAATTGTGTCTCAGGTCAAAGACAAATAAGTTTTACAGAAGAAACCAGAGTGGGCTGAGAAATACCAGGAACAGAAATGCACAACTTGTTTATGCGTACAACAGACAAATCCACTTAATTCACAGCTCAGTGGTCAGAGAGACTGAAAGCGGGACGAAATGTTGCTGTGGGTTTCCTTTGCCACATCGCTGCTTAACAAGGTCTTAAGGCATGCTGCCAGAATGCTGGAAGCCTCGAACGGGGACCGCTTCTTGATCCGCACATGATGGAAGGTTGTGCGTCTCTCACAGCAGGGTCACTTCTCTTGGTCAAATGAGAGCTTTGCAGCTGAAGCTGCCCTCCGCTCTTTCAGACTCAACAAGTGTGGAACCCTACAGTGTACAAAACAGAAGGGTATGCCAAGGAATACAGCAATATTGGGGCAAGGTCTAAGCCAAAACACACTCGATTCTTCTTAGCCAACGGCACCCTAGGGTTCTGGCAAACGACATCAGGTGTGCTTGTGATTTGTTGAAGCATTTTTCGCGGTACTGAGGCTGGGTCTGAGGAGAGCAGCTCACTGATGAACGAAGCATGGTCCCCATCCCTCATGCAGCCTGCAGGGACAGAAGTATCTGGCAGGACTAGAGTCCCCATCATTTACGTCAGAGCAATTCACAAGAACACCAATGTGACGACCGGCGAGTCATCACATTGAGAGTCTTGCGCAACAATGAGTCATAATAACGCACCAATAACTGCTGGCTTACGAAAGTGCAATCAAGTGCTCCCCGATCCTATCACTCAATCAACGCTTTGGCGAAATCTCCAGCTCTCGCCATCTTGGCTTTGGTGAGAACTTGGAGTGCGCTCAAGTTTCCAGCCATGCTATCAAAGGGGCTCAGATTTGATGTGTGCAGTCTGTCGTTTTCACTCAAGGGAGAACAGCTCTGCGTGATGTTATTGAGACACGCTCTGATGAAAATCCATTAACTAGTTTCATACAATCCAGAGACAGTAAGTTGTTAGCATATGTTGTGTGGTGTGACAGAAAAGTACTGCGACTATCCAGTTAAAAATGACAAATGCTTCCTGATTTTTAGAAGGAATGGATGATATTGCTTTAAAGAGATAGTTCACCCTAAAACGAACATTGCGTCATCATTTACTCAACCTTGTGTTGTTCCAAACCTGTATAATGTTTTCTTCTGTGGAAAACAAAATGAGATTTTGAAATCCAGTTGGGCGAATGAGTACATGTAATGGCACCAACAATCAAATTTGTAAGCAATGCTATAGTAAAATCAAGGTGGCCACCATTGCTTCCTTGAGCACATGCATGAGGTCAAATGCTCATGTGAGATCCAGACTACAACTTAACCTATCGCTTTTCTCTATAAGACATTTGTAAGTGTCCAAATAGTTTCTGGAACCACTGTTTGTGTATTTGTAAACATGTGGCCACATAACCAGGGTCATAATGTGGTGTGGGCCTTTACCAAACCCACAAACAGGTGTTTTTATTCTACCAGCAGTGTGTGTGGTGGGTCAGTCTCAGCCCTAGCGTGGCTCTGGAGCAGCTCATATTTAGGCTATCTCTGTTTCTCTCGGTAATCTCTGAGCTGTTATCTCTTCATTGTGCCACTAGTCTCTGTAGGTTTTCCCTCTCATTCTTTTTTTCTCTCTCTAGAGATGAATTGGGCTGATTGCATCTCTTTCTCTTTCATCATCACAGGGCTCAAAGATACGAGAAGTGCATCCTTCCGCGCCCCACCGCAGTTCCTTCTGTTGTTGTCTGTCCAGAGTGTGTTTTAGTTTGACATGAACTTGAAAGTTTGTTTTCAACCCAAGTCTTGGCTAACCTATAAGACAGAACAATCACCAATGAGTTCTTAATATATCAAGAGTATATCAAGACATTAAACGCCGATCACTTCCTGAGAAACATACACTATAAATCTAAACTTCCAAATACAAACTGTCCAAAATGTACCTTTTCCTCCAAGAACCGTCCAGCTGTGCATCTCTGTGTTCACATGACACTGAACAGCTGCAGGCATGTCTCAACTTGCACCTGTAAAAAAGAGCTGTGAGCCCCCTAGTGGAGATGAAGTGAAATCTTGTGCTAAACCCATGCATGCTTGGTGGAATCCAACTAAGCATTTCACAGCACCTTTAGTAAGATCTGATCTTATTATTCTGAAACTTAAACCTAAAATGACAAACAACACTTTTACATGAGCTTCAGCTACTGACTTTGAAGTACAACTCGGTCATCCTGTTGAGTCCTAATTCCTCTGGTCCACCTTAAGAGCCTGCAGGCCTGCAGCACATTACCATGATCTGTAGATGGCAGTGTGAGACCGTCCAAAAGGGCATTTTCATGGGACTTGTGGAGAAGAGGGGCGGGTCTTCATTTAAGGTGGACTGGAGAAGTTTCTGTGACCTGGTAAAGAGACAAACTTCTCAGAAACCTGAAAAGTGAATCTTGAAGAGCAATTAATGTGCTAAATACTCTGAATTGAGGTCAGTGTCTCTGGTCACTGTCCTCCTATTATTCACAGCATCCTTGCAAATTTTTAAGAGATTCAGTGAATCAGAATGTGTGGACACTGATGTATTGGTAACTGTCACTTAAACAACAAAATTACTGAAACTTTGAGGCTAGTTGTGTATACTTAGCTGTACTTGTTTACTTTGCTATACTTTAGAGTAAATCGGAAACAAATCCCCCTTGAAAACAATTTTAATGGCAAAATTAAAAAAAAAAAAAAAAATCAGATAAAGAAAAATATAACTGCACACTCACTCATCACACCCTGACGAAGGTTACTTGTTTTGCCAAAACACTGGTAACTTATAAACGATGCTTGTTATATTTTTTCTTTATTTAGTTTGCCCCTTTAACTTGCACCTCTAAAAAGTGTACGTTTCTTTTATTACTTTATTGTTAAAAAAAAGCACATTTAGACAAGCGTGTTTGTTGGATGTAACAGTGACATGTCCCAGTTCTGTTACTTTTGACTTTGTTTGTGAGTAATGTGTATTTGTTTATGTTTACATGAATAATAACAGGAAATGTGCATTTGTTTTGGTCTATATTAATATTGTAAATCTGTGTGCATGTGTTTGCGGTCGGAGTCAGGCTGTGTCCCGGCCCGACTCGTGCAGGCTGATACAGTAAAGTAGATTAGCGTCTCTCTCTTTGCGCCGCTCTCTCTGGGAGCACCGACTTCCACCGCCAGCAGATTAATGCTACATTAGCGTTACACCACCAGAGCCACTTACTGAAACCCTCAAGTACATGAATACAGAAGCTTCTATATATGTGAGCTTGATTTCTCAGTGTTGCCACAGGGGGCGCTATAGAGTCCATTAGCATAAACTGTCTTCAAGTCATTGTTTTCTTCTTTCTGCTCAACTACTGTCATGATTGAACAACAGATTCAAGACATTATTTGGCAGAAGACTTTATCGCCTTGAGTACTAAGGTTTGTAATGGCCACAGTAGCGCAAAAATGCACCTTGTATACATGTACGGCTGTACCTTTTGCATTGCATTGCCTGAGCGTTCCGTCTGCATTTGCATACTTGCGTAGAGTATGTTTCTGCGTATGAGAGGTGAGTTCAATGTGACCTACAATGGGTTTATAAGGAGCCAAGTGACGCATTTGGCAGAGGAACTGCAGTGTTGTCGTACAACCTGTTTAACAGCTCGAAGAGTAAATGGTTTGTTATTGCTACAAGATCATTCCTACAGGCAATAAAAAAATGCAAATAAGATCTATTTAATGTCTCAGTTGTTTCTCCTAAATAGCAAAGAGATTAAATGGAGAGCAAATGGAGATGAAGTGTCTGTGATGGTCCTCCTGAGAGAAAAACGTAATCCCGCATGGGTCTCCAGAAGACATCTCAACAACGTCTCACACTGTGCTCAAATTTGTCATGATGCCAAAGTCTGGAGCACAAAACCAGTCTTAAGTCGCTGGGGTATATTTGTAGCAATAGCCAAAAATGCACTGTATGGGTCAAAATGATTGATTTTTCTTTTATGCCAAAAATCATTTGGACATTAAGTAAAGATCATGTTCCATGAAGATATTTTGTAAATTTCCTATTGTAAATATATCAAAACTTAATTTTTGATTAGTAATATGCATTGCTAAGAACTTCATTTGAACAACTTTAAAGATGATTTTCTCAATATTTAGATTTTTTTGCACCCTCAGATTCCATATTTTCAAATAGTTGTATCTCAGCCAAATATTATCCTATCCTAACAAACCATACATCAATGTAAGCTTATTTTTTTGACAGGATTTTGATTCCAAATGTACTGTGAGGGGTTCTGCTGACAACAGCATGTGTGTGCTTCTGTGTGTCTGTCTGTGCTTGTTTGCGTTCTCATTAAGAGAGTGTGTTGGTCCATGTGTGTTTGTGTGACATTTACCCCGTGACCCCTGCTGAGTGAGAGGTCATGTCCGTGGAAACCACGCTGTGTGTCTGGAGCCGGTCGTCAGGTACCATCCTGTGTGATTATAGAGGGTAACGCGGCAACAGTAACTAGGAAGGAAAACAACGAGACTGGGCTGATTCACTCTAATTCACAGGGTCACACAATCCATGACTAAACACACACACACACACTTCACCATCCTCTCTAACTATGACTATGAGTTTTCTGTGCAGATGCATTTTCAACCATTTGAAAGATAAATTTACTGT
The DNA here is from genome assembly GCA_021397915.2 of Tor tambroides. Lineage (NCBI taxonomy): Eukaryota > Metazoa > Chordata > Actinopteri > Cypriniformes > Cyprinidae > Tor > Tor tambroides. The sequence continues at coordinate 45,263 of JAFVLL020027888.1, forward strand.
TTCAAAAGTGTTGCGTTAACTGCTGCGCAACTGTGATGGATAATTAATGATCATGTTTAGCCAAGTTTGGAATATGCATTAAAAAAGTTTGGCAAGACTGCAATAATTTGATCAAAAGTGACAGTAAAAGGATTAATGTTGTTACAAAAGATTATTCTATTTCAAATAAATTATGTTCTTTTGAACTTTCTATTCATATGTAAATCCTAAATCATGTGACACTGAAGACTGCAATAATGATGCTGAAAATTCAGCTTTGATGACAGCAATCAATTACATTTTAACAGAAATTCACATAGAAAACAGCTATTTGAAATTAAAATAGTAACTCAGAATTTTTACTGTATTAAAATGCATTCTTGGTGAGCAGAAGAGACTTCTCTCAGAAACATAAAAAATCCTACTAAGCCCAAACTTTTGAATTGTACAGTGGATTATTTCTATTCATTTGGACTAAAGAGCAGCAGATAACGTGTGAAGAAATTTAAGAGATAATAATAAACCCCGGATAAATATAGCAGCAGGAAGTTTGACGCTCAGATCCGGGAAGAGTTTCGGATCCTTTCACATCAGGTCGTGCGGTAGAACGACCCTCCCAGGTTAATATTATCATCTTATTTATTGCCATCAGGATATGAGGTATTTCCTCTTCATCTTCCGTCTTTTTACAATGCATCTGCATCCATATCAATGAAAGAAGAGGAAACGGATGGGAAAGTTCAGTGACTCAAATGTGCACTGTAAGAATCACACTGAATTTGAAGCTGAACTCGTGTTTCCTGTCAAAGCAGATCTTGCAGTAATCAGGGAACCACCTTCGTTTCTACTAAACAACGAAACGACAGCATTAAATCATTGCTATGACATTCTACATTTATGATTTCAATGCCCATATGAAGCTGATGTAATAAAAATATTACAAAATACCCATCATCTGAAAGTCATCAGGGGTGTTTGTCAGATTTCTTTTGGCTGTATTTTAAGGCACTTCCCTTTGTTTTCTTTCTGTCCCTATTTACATTTACAATTTAATACATCTTTAAAGGTTAAAACTAATTTTAAATGTAGAATATTCATATAATGTGATGTGACGCTCACCCGATTGTCCTGATTTGCTGAAAGGCAGCTGTTAGTAAGCAGACACCAGACATACTTGCTCTTTGCCAATAAAATGATTTGGCAAAGGCTTCTGCTTGCTTTTACTGTTCTTTGCTCTGCTGCCAAACCAAATCAAACTCTTAGAATATAACGATTTTTTTCTTCAAAAGTGTTTGCTGGGTGTGTTACTCCCGTCTAGTTTTTGTCATACTCTGCACTCAGATATGGATATCTAGATAAAACTGTTCGCCATGACGTTATGATGTTGTAGATGCTTTGGTATGTGTTTATCTGAGAAGCTTTTAGCACATTGCTGTGCAGTTGTTAGTGTTGCTAAGGGTGGATTCTAGAGCGTTTTGGGGTGGTTTCAAGGGTTTTCTGAGTGGTTGCCCCGGCATTACTGTGCAGTTGCTAGGGAGTTGCTGGGTGGTTGCTAAGGTGTTGCCAGGGAGTTTCTAGGAGGTTTCTAAGGTGTTTTGGGTGGTTGCTATGGTTTCTAAGGTGTTGCCAGGGAGTTTCTAGGGTGTTTTGGGTGTTTTCTAAGGTGTTGCCAGGGAGTTTCTAGGAGGTTTCTAAGGTGTTTTGGGTGGTTGCTATGGTTTCTAAGGTGTTGCCAGGGAGTTTCTAGGGTGTTTTGGGTGGTTTCTAAGGTGTTGCCAGGGAGTTTCTAGGAGATTTCTAAGGCATATTTGGGTGGTTTCTACCATGTTTTCAGTGTTTGTGCATTGCTAAGTGCTTTCTGAGGCATTTTGGGTGGTCTCTAGGGTGTTGCTATGTAGTTGCTAGGGAGTTACTTGAAGATTTCTAGGGTGTTTTGGGTGGTCTCTAGGGTTCTCTGAGTAGTTGCTCAGGCATTACTTTGTGGTTGTTAAGACATTGCCAGGTCTTTTATAAGGTGTTGCTATGGAGTTCCTAGAGAGTTGCTAGGAGGTTTCTAGGGTGTTGCTATGGGTGGATTCTAGGGGGGTTTTTTTGGCGGGGGGTGTTAGTTTCTAGGTTTTTCTGAGCGGTTGCTCAGGCATTGCTATGTAGTTGCAAGCGCATTGCTAGGTGGTTCCAAGGGTGTTCTGGGTAGTTTCTAGGGTGTTGCTAGGGTGGTTTGTGTGGTGTTACTATGCAGTTGCTGTAAAGTTTCTAGGGTTTTCTGATTGGTGCTCAGGTATTACTATGTGGTTGTTAGGGCACTGCTAGGTCTTTTCTAAGGTGTGACTATGCAGTTGCTAGAAGGTTTCTAGGATGTTGCTATGAGTGGATTCTATGGCGTTTTTTTGGGTAGTTTCTAAGGTTTCTGAGTGGTTGCTCAGGGATTATTATGCCATTGCTAGGTTGATTAGTTAGTTTCTAAGGTGTTGTTAGGGAGTTGCTAGGAGGTTTCTAGGGTGTTTTGGGTCGTTTTTAAGATGTTGCTATGGGTGGATTATAGGGTGGTTTGTGGTGGTTTGTAGGATTTTCTGAGTGGTTACTCAGGCATTATTGTGCAGTTGCTGGGGAGTTGCTAGGTGATTCCAAGTGTGTTTTGGGTGGTTTCTAGGGTGTTTTGGGTGGTGTTATTATGCAGTTGCTATCAAGTGTCTAGGGTTTTCTGAGTGGTTGCTCAGCCATTACTATATGATTGCTAGGGTGTTTCAGGTGGTTTCTAGGGTTTTATTATGCAGTTGACATTTTTGTATTTTTGGTGGTCTCTATGGTGTTGCCATGCAGTTGCTAGAGAGTTGCTAGGAGGTTTTTAATGTGTTGCTATGGGTGGATTCTATGGCATTTTTTGGGTAGTTTCAAGGGTTTTCTGAGTGGTTGCTCATGCATTACTATGCAGTTTCTAGGGCATTGCTAGGTGGTTTCTAAGGTGTTGCTAGGGAGTTGCTAGGAGGTTTATAGGGAGTTTTGGTTGGTTTCGAATATGTTGCTATGTTGCTGTGGGTGTTTTTTTTTTTGGTAGTTTCTAGGGTTTTCTGAGTGGTTGCTCAGGTATTACTATGTAGTTGCTAGGGCATTGCTAGTGTGTTCTGTGTGGTTTCTAAGGTGTTGCTCTACAGTTGGTAGGAGATTTCTAGGGTTTTCTGAGTGGTTGTTGTTAAGTTGTTTCTGGGTGGTTTCTACCATGTTTTCAGTGGTTGTACATTGCTAGGTGCTTTAGGATGTTTTTAGGGCATTGCTAAGCAGTTTCTAGGGTGTCCTGGGCTTTTTCTACCTGTCTAGCATATGAAAAGTGTCCCCCTTCACATCTGGTCTGTAGATGTGGTTTGCATTCCTCCTTCAGTGTGCATCAGTCGGGATCATCCTTTCATCCGTCCGGTTGTCTTCAGCACCAGCAACACCTCACACAACACACTATTGTCCTCCACCCCTATTGTCAGACAGAGATAGAGACACGGGATGCTAGAGAACTCAAACTCAAGTGCTCCATTGTCTTCACGTACACGTTCCTCTCGTCATGATGTGCTGAAGGGTATTTCAGTCAGTCAAGCGTTTCCTTTCTGCAAGCCAAGAGATGACAGCCTGTCATAGTGCTGCTGATAATAATGGATGGTTTGCCGTCGTGGGTCGATCTGACGCCAGCGGCCCTCTGCAGGCACTGTAAACCCTGTGTGGTCCCGTCTCACAGCTCGCTCTCAATAAGGCCTTTGTCTCGGCTGGGAAAGACAGTATGAGGAACTTGTCAAAGGCCTATGGGCATGTTTGAGAGTCTATGAGCAAATCTGTTGAGATGATTGTTATATTCATGCTTGGGGATGATAAAAAGGAATGATAAATGTGCCATAGTGTGATCTTTTTTTTTTATGACATGGGTGTGGGTTTAGATGGTAGGAAGACTAGGCACCAGACCAAAGTAAAGAGACTACTGAATAATCGTGATCGTAGATCGTAAACTGCAGGGTTATTATAGTTATTATAGTTAACTAAAACCATTTAAAAAAAATAACTGGAATTAAATAAACTTTAAATCAAATTAGAGAGATTGTGTGTGTGTGTGTGTGTGTGTGTGTGTGTTATATGTGATAATATATGTACAATAAGGCCATGAATAAGCTTTTTTTTTTTTTTATCTATATATATGCCTGTATAATTTGTTCACTGTTTATTCCTTTGGCAGCATTGTACTATTCCACAGTCATGCCAATAAAGCTCATTTGAACTGAATGGAATTGAATTGAATTGAGAGAGAGAGAGAGAGAGAGAGAGAGAGAGAGAGAGAGAGAGCGAGAGAGATTTGCTAAGGCAAAATTTCCAATTTTCAGTTAGTTTAACATGATTCAGTAAAAAAACAAAACAAAGAAAACAATAAAAATGAATAAAACTATATCGATATATTTAACATTTTAACTAACATAAAAAGAAAATACAAAATAAAAACTATAATAGTATCTCAAGACACCAAAATAACACCTACATATGTATTATGGTGGTTTATGAAGAAAAATGAAAATTTGTAAATTATTTCATTAAAAAAAAGATATTAACTGTCACAAGATTGGGTTCCTTGTTGCACTTATTCACTAAAACAATAAGAAGTAATTTGGAGAAAATGAGTGAGAAGTAGTTTGCAGAACTTTACTTTTGCTTTACGCAGGTCAAATATTAACTGTTCACGGTAGACAGAATGACATAAACAATATATAAAAACAGATTTACACAGACTCTTTCCAAACAAGAACTGAAGATCTGTGCAAATGTGTCTATTTTGCTACTTTGAAGTGTCCCAACAAAAGTTAAAACCAAACCTACACCATTAGTTGAGGATTAAAATGAATATCCTATTCATATTCTTGGTCTTCAGGCTCATATGAAATAGAGAGGCTTTGTGAGCGCAGACAGACGGGATGCTACATGCTCTAAGGAGCTCTCGTCTCTCAGAAAAGCAAACAGCATATTAGCTGGAAATGTTAGAGGAGGAAAGAGAGGGAAGATAAGGAATTCTTATGGATGTAAAGACACTGAGACCTTAAAAGCACAGGGAGGGCAGCTTACGTCCATTTATCCATCATCTCAGACCTTTAAGTGCATGATAATAACTGATCCTCTAACTTCCCCAACCATACAGCTGTCATATGTCAAGCATGCAATATCATTAGCTTAGAGTTTATTTACCGTGGGTTTAATGCAGGTTACAGTGTAAGTATACACATAACGCTGATAGAGTAATGGTGCAAGATACTGTATGACTCACAACACCAGAAATTATTAAATCAATCATGTTAAAGGAGTAACACAATGCCTGACATGCTTGTCTGAATTTGAAACTTATCTAGCCTGGAAATGTATCAGTATTTTGCCTGAATGATGTGTCTGTCAAGAAGGAATGCTTCTGGGAAAGGGAAAACCCCAACATTCATTTCTAGGAATTTTATCCATGTTCAGATTTTCCTTGAATTTCTCGATACAATTCAAATTTAGTTAAATTACAGATAATGCTTTATCCTCATTAGTAGTCAGATTAATAAGCTACCGTATAAATTCAAGGCTAATGCATTTTAGAAAATACACAGAAAATGCACTAAATAATAGAAGAAAGACACCACCAGGTAAGGACAGAAAATTAACTAAATATTTACAGAATACAGAAGAAAAAGATGCTATAAAATATAATACTAATCAACTTCTGAACTAACTTAAAGATTGAAAATAAATAAAATAAATATTTATATATGTTGTCGCTAAGGAGTTGCTAGGTGGTTTATGCTTTGGGTCGTTTCTAGGGAGTTGCTATGCAGTTTGTAGGAGTTTTCTAGGGTGTTTTAAGTGGTTTCTAGGGAGTTGCTAGGGTGTTTTGAGCTGTTCTGCATTGCTAGGTGGTTTCTAGGATGTTGTCATGCTGTTGAATTTTCTATGGTGTTTTGGATGGTTTCTAGGGGTTTGCTAAGGTGTTTTGAGTGGTTCTGCATTGCTACTGTCAGTGGTTTCTAAGGTGTTTTGGGTTGTTTCTAGGAAGTTGCTAGGGTGGTTTGAATGGTTCTGCATTGCTAGGTGGTTTCTAGCATGTTTTGGGTGGTTTCTAGGGAGTTGCTAGGGTGTTTTGAATGTTTCTGCATTGCTAGGTGGTTTCTAGAGTGTTTTGGATGGTTTCTAGGGAGTGGATGGTTCTGCATTCTTCTGGAGCCAATCTAAGGAGTTTTGGGTTGTTTCTAGGAAGTTGCTAGGGTGGTTTGGATGGTTCTGCATTGCTAGGTGGTTTCTAGAGTGTTTTGGGTGGTTTCTAGGGAGTTGCTAGGGTGTTTTGAATGTTTCTGCATTGCTAGGTGGTTTCTAGAGTGTTTTGGGTGGTTTCTAGGGAGTTGCTAGGGTGTTTTGCATGTTTCTGCATTGCTATCTGGTTTCTAGAGTGTTTTGGGTGGTTTCCAGGGAGTTGCTAGGGTGTTTTGAGTGGTTCTGCATTGCTACTGTCGGTGGTTTCTAAGGTGTTTTGGGTTGTTTCTAGGGAGTTGCTAGGGTGGTTTGAATGGTTCTGCATTGCTTGGTGGTTTCTAGAGTGTTTTGGGTGGTTTCTAGGGAGTTGCTAGGGTGGTTTGGATGGTTCTGCATTGCTAGGTGGTTTCTAGAGTGTTTTGGGTGGTTTCTAGGGAGTTGCTAGGGTGTTTTGAGTGGTTCTGCATTGCTACTGTCGGTGGTTTCTAAGGTGTTTTGGGTTGTTTCTAGGGAGTTGCTAGGGTGGTTTGAATGGTTCTGCATTGCTTGGTGGTTTCTAGAGTGTTTTGGGTGGTTTCTGGGGAGTTGCTAGGGTGTTTTGAGTGGTTCTGCATTGCTACTGTAGGTGGTTTCTAAGGCGTTTTGGGTTTCTAGGAAGTTGCTAGGGTGGTTTGGATGGTTCTGCATTGCTAGGTGGTTTCTAGAGTGTTTTGGGTGGTTTCTAGGGAGTTGCTAGGGTGTTTTGAATGTTTCTGCATTGCTAGGTGGTTTTCAAGGGGTTGTTATGCAGTTGCTAGAAGTTTTATATGGTGTTTTTGAATATTTTCTTTGGAGGGGAAGTTGCTAAGGTGTTTTGTGTGGTTCTGTATTGCTAGGTGGTTTCTAAGGTGTTTTGGGTTGTTTCTAGGGAGTTGCTAGGGTGGTTTGAATGGTTCTGCATTGCTATGTGTTTTCAAGGGGTTGTTATGCAGTTGCTAGGAGTTTTCTATGGTGTTTTTGAATATTTTCTTTGGAGGGGGAGTTGCTAAAGTGTTTTGTGTTTCTGTATTGCTATCTGGTTTCTAGAGGGTTTTGGGTGGTTTCCAGGGAGTTGCTAGGGTGTTTTGAGTGGTTTTGCATTGCTAGGTGGTTCCTAGGGTGTTGTTATGCAGATGCTAGGAGTTTTCTTGGGTGTTTTGGATGGTTTGTAGGGGGTTACTAAGAGGTTTCAAATTGTGTTCACAGTTGTCTTTTAAACCTGTGCAAGCCAAAGGCCAGAAAGTCACGCATCTCTGAGGACCAAGGGCTAAAACTAACTTTTGCTTTCACTAATACAGCGAGCAGATATTCTGAAGGATGCTTGATTCTTCGAGCTGAGCGTTTTGACATGGCATCCTCTGACAAAGGTCACATCTCCCGAGGGTCAGAGTTCAGGACTGACTTGTTTTGAAATATGGTGTCTTGTTATATAGAGTGCAGGGGCCCTAAACACACTCTCATACCTTCACCGCCATATCTCACCATCAGGAACAACCTCTAAACAGCCCTCATAAAAAACAAAGCAGGCCCCTTCACCCCGGACATGTTCTGGAGAGCTTTTACGGCTTGATGAATGGCACTAAACCCGCTCCCGCCCTCCATCAATCCCCTTTCCTCCTTCGCCTCTCCGGTGTTTTGAGGACAGTCTTTACGTCAGGGGACTAATCTCCCCATCGGGGTCCGACTCACCCAACCGGTCCATCTGCTTCTGAAGCTCTTCTATCAGCACAAGATCGCTTATCTGGCTGCTGACGTGCTCTTCCGCACGCTGTCGACTGGGACGTTGATTGAAAGGCTTCAAGACCAACCCTTCACCAAATCCCTCAAAGCCTATTCTGCACTCCTAACAGGAGAGACGTGCTCAGAAGCAGCGTGTTCTCCATCAGCGTTTAACACGCCTGTCTAGACGTAACACAGACATGCAGAACCACAACAGCTGCAGACGTACACGTTCATACGTGTCCAGCGCAAACAGAACATGAACACCCACAATTACAGAGGGGTGATGAAACACCCTCAATAGAGCTTTACAAAGGAGAACATTGATATCAAATCTAAAAACATTTTTTTTACATGCAATCTAATCTAAATTGTAATTGATTGCTATGATCAAAGCTGAATTTTCAGCATCATTACTCCAGTCTTCAGAGTCACATGATCCTTCAGAAATCATTCTAATATGCTGATTTGCTGCCCAATAAACATTTCTGATTATTATCAGTGTTGCATCATATTTTTGTGGAAACTGTAATAATCAAAGGTTTGGGGTAAGACTGCTTACAGCGTCACAATCAACGCTCTCCAGGTGTTTAACACCTGATATGAGAAGGACTCATCGAGTGTCATGCATCGTCTCCTACAATCAATAAAACCGTTTGTTCTTTAATACCCAGATAAGGTGAATAAGACAGACGTGGGAATTCCTCACAACCGCAAAATAGCGTTATTCAGTAAATCCCACGATTCTAATGTGCACATATAAAAAAATGTTTGAAGTCAGTAAGGTTTTGTTTGAAAGAAATTATCAAGGATTCAATTCATTAAATTCCTCAAAAGTGACAGTAAAGACATTTCTAATGTTACAAAAGAGTTCAAATAAATGTTCTTTTGAACTTTCTATTCATCTGTGAATCCTGAAAATTAAATGTATCACAGTTTCCACAAAAATATTGTGCAGCACAACTGATTTCAACATTGATAATAATCAGAAATGTTTCTTGAGCAAATCAGCATATTAGAATGATTTCTGAAGGATCATGTGACACTGAAGACTGGAGTAATGATGCTGAAAATACAGCGCTGCATCACAGGAATAAATTACAGTTTAATAGATATTCACATAGAAAACAGCTGTTTTAAATTGTAATAATATTTCACAATTTTTACTGTATTTTTAATCAAATAAATGCAGCCTTACTGAGCAGAAGAGACTGCTTTCAAAAACATTAAAACATGTTACTGACCTTAAACTCTAGTGTACCTTTGCATTTTATTCTTTAAAGTGGAAATGTGCCTTGGCATCATGAGAACATAAACTAACAGACAAATATACAGTACATCCAACAGCTTGCTGTGAGGATTACATGAATCTAATCTAAACTAAGCGTCTGTTTCTAACACCTTCAGCCTTTTCAATCAAGACAGCGGTTCGTTTTCATCCCTTTCTGGTGAAATTCTTTTTTGATTAGACCTTTCAAATCTAGACGAGACTGATCCAAGAACAACACCACACTGTGTTTTGCATCGGGACAGACGGAGGTGTAAAACGCACCACTCCACCTCCCGCTCCGACCTCCTGAACAAGAGCACAATGGAGGAATTATCTGCACTTCACTTCAGGCTAAACGTCTCTGAAAACATCCACCTGTCCGATACGACAGCAGTCTCTCAGCACACAGAACGGATGAATAACAGACCCATCTACAGCCGCTTGGTTCAACATCATGTCAAGATCATTTGTTTCATGATATCAGTAGAGTGATTGTCAGCTGTTTACATTTACATTCAGCATTTACCGCGTTTAGCAGAAAGCATCAACATTCGAACGACTTTCCAACCCAAATGTTTATTACATATGAAAATGTTTCATGTATTCTGTATATACAATGAGAAAAACACACAGTGCTACATTTAAACTACTCTTGGTTACCAAATAGTTAACTGTTTTTGAACAATATCTCTTTTAGATTGTCATATTATTTTAAGCATGAGATTAGCTTTAAAGCAATACCATACAAAGAAATAAAATACAAAGATATACTAGAGTTCAAAAGGTTGTGGTGGGTAAGATTGAAAAAAAAATGATTTTGAAGGATTTAAAGCAAAATTAAAATAAATTAATAAACAAACAAACATTTTAGAATTTATGGTTAAGCCTAGCTTTAAGCAATAATATACTAACTAAAATAAAATAAACAAACAAAAAGGTACACTAGAGTGCAAAAAGTTTGGTTAATTTAAAAAAAAAAAGTTTTTGAAAGCTTTAAGGCAAACTTATAATAAATAAATAAACATTCTAGAATTTTTATCGTTAATCCTAGCTTAAAGCAATAATATACTAATTAAAATAAAACAAACAAATAAGATAAACTAGAATGCAAAAAAAGTTGTGGTGGGTAATTTATTATTATCAATTTTTTTTTTTTTTTTTTTTTTGCAGTTTATAATTCTATTTTCTTAACATAAAATGATTTTGAATTAAAAAAAAAAAAGGATTTTGAATTGCAATATTTCATGTTTAATGTCAATCTCACATTTTGCATCAGGAGACACTAAAGATTTTCAGGTAATAATGACTTAATGTGTGTTTCGCATGCAAATCCTCATAGGACTTCAGGAGAAAATAGTGCATGAGTTATATTGAAAACAGCCACGTATCAATCCTGCTACACATCTTATTTTGTGTTCCACTAAAGAGAGAAAGTCAGTCATATGGGTTGGAGGAAGAGCAAATGTTGACGTCCTTTAATATAAGATCTGGTCTCAGATTACCTGTAAATAACAGCTGGTGTTATCACTGCTTTTCTACACTCTTCATCATGCTAATGCTTAACATAAGGAGCCAAAGTAAGTAAAAACGCCGTACAAAACATCGCCATCATGTTGTTCTTCATTAAAGCTGCTGTTTCTCAAAACGACTCCTTTTTCAACCAACCCTGCAGCTCTTTATCAGGATCTGTGTGTGCACATGCTGCAGAGGAGAAACATGTGCATCTGATGACGGCTTCATTACAACATTTGGTCTTCATTGTGATAGCAGTAATCGTGCTGATAGCCTGACCTGTGTGTGTGTGTGTGTGTGTGTGTGTGTGTTTTATGAATACAGGAACATTTCTCAATAATAAACTGTACAGACAGACCACCCAGTCAGATGGGAACCTGAAATACTGTACGTGTTTCACACACACATATATTAAATAACCTTAAATTATGAGTATTATATGGACGACTGCCAGCGGTTTAAACAAAATATATCATCACAGAGTAATTATACATCACAGTAATTTACGTGTATTTGTGTTATATGTCAAGTTCCTTGCATATTTCATGTGAGACACACTATTTGTGTGATTGTAGAGAGAAACAAGGCAAAACAAATGTGATAAAGTCTCTTATGTGCCATCTTTGTGTGATTTCATAACATTAACTGAGGCCTAATTAATATTACAGCTTTATGGTAGTATGATGATGGCATTATATTTACATCATAGTGTAATATACTGTATACAGAAACATTTTACCCTAAAGTTTGGGGTCAGTAAGATTTATTTTTTGAAAGAAATTAAAAACAATTTTATTCATCAAGGATGCATTATTGATCAAAAGTGGCAATAAGGACATTTACTTATAATGTTACAAAATATTTCTATTTGAAATAAATGCTTTTCTTTTCAACTTTCTGTTGAAAAAATAAAATGCATCACGGTTTCCACAAAAATACACAACATTCAACACTGATAATATTCATAAATGTTTCTTGAGCAAATCAGCATATTAGAATGATTTCTGAAGATCATGTGACACTGAAGACTGGAGTAATGATGCTGAAAATTCAGCTGCGCATCACAGAAATAAATTACAGTTTAACAGATATTCAAACAACTTTTTAAATTGTAATAATATTTCACTTTGAGTGTTTTGTCATTTAAACCTTCAGTGCTAATCTGCTGTAGCTCACTGGATTTATACTTTCAAAATGACAGAAATCTAGAAAAATGAATAGAAATATTTCAGTTAAACCTGCATCAGACTGAATGGCATGACATGTGCTCTGCTGGTTTAATATAAGTGTGTTCACAGAGATAGTTTGAGCAGAATGAGAGTGGCCCGGCAGGTGTTTGAATCTGTCCTGTGTTTACTAGAGCAGGATCAAGGACCATCTGAGGACATTATTTCTGAGCCCTCAGAGAGACGTACGTACGTACGTACGTGTGTGTGTGTGTGTGTGTGTGTGTGTGTGTGCCGTCCCAGCGTTACCCCTCTGAACCTTTGCACTGGGTCAAACTCAGTCCACAAACCCTCCTGAGTTAAACTCTCTGAACCCTGAACGCTTCCGAATGAAAACAGACCAGAAGAGGCCCGAGAAAAACACCGAAATCTGCATTAAAGTTGACATGAAACATGTCTGCAACTCATTTTATCTCCGTAAAGTGACATGCGGTGTGCTCCAAAAGTCTGAACATGATATTGGATTTTTTTAACCCTGTAAAGCATTACATATGAAATAATAGTCAAGTTTTTTGTTGTTGTTTTTTAGAAATAAAAAATATGCAAACAAAATAAAAAGTTTGCATTTGTTTTTTGTTGAGTATTTGTTCCATCAGGCTTTTATAGCTCATATAGTCTGAAACAGTGAGAATATGAATGAAGGAAAAAAAAAAAAAAAAAAACCAGCTCAATTTTATTCCGAGACTCATACTGAGCAAACAATTTGGTGCAGATGTTAATATTTATATGATGAAATTCTGATGCTTGTAATGCAAATCAATGAGATCTTTATAACAGTACAGCAGATACTGACATGAAAGATCTAAATATCAGCGGTTGCTCTATATCTCCAATAATATGTCTTAGTAAGATGAGATTGAAATGATCCAAACATATAATGCTGATTGAGAGATGAAGAAATAAAGGCTCCTCAGAAGATGTGAGATGAAGATCATTCCTCCGCTGAGGAACAGTGAAAGTAAAGCTTCTGGAAACAAACGCTCCTCAAAAGATCCTGATGATCAGATTTGAGACTAAAAAATGATTGATGGAGAGTCAAGTAAAGCTGAGCTGCTTCAGTCCAGAAAGAGTTCATCTGGAAATATGACTGCAGTTATTCTGACGCTTACTTGATCAAAATCAGTCGAGATTTGACACGAGAAGCAGCAGCTGAAGCTGGACGTTTCTACAATCACACTAAAAGAGCTTTGACTGGATTAAAAAAAAAACTCTGAGCTATCAATGAAGAAGACATGGAGGAGATGCTGTGTTTGTGACCAGTAGCACTCTGACCCTCTCTAAGCATTATTTCAGAGTGATAAATGAATAAATATTGCATTGCTTTCTCGGGTCATAGACCGATCATGATCATGATGGATGTGGAACGATCCAAAGCACAACTGAACAAACATACTTCATCCGACGTGGGAAACATTCATCTCATCCACATATAACTCCTATAGCCTCCTCCTCGCACCCGCTCCCATGTGAACACTAAACCTGTGACCAAAAACACCAAATCACCAAATCAGCACTAACCAGATAACATTCTCAGAACGTTCTGACAAGGTTCTCTCAACGTTATGAACAAACATTCTTCTAGTAACATTAATAGAAACGTCTGAATCTGGTCTTTAATAATGCTGGCCAAGGTTCTGGGTTGATCAATCAATCTGGATTAACTCATCAGTTTCAACATTGGGCTCCACTACCAGCTTTCACGCGCTAACCTACATTTTGGAGCTCTGAATGTAAATCAAGTTTATGGTTTGATCTGGGTAATGGAGGAGGATTCCATTTATAATTATGTCTGGAGAATAAGCTTGATTTATTATACACATAACCACAAGAAAGCGAGGAAAAAGTGGAATTAATATTCCAATAACTGTATCTGGAGACATGTGTGTACTAGTATGTCAAACATCACCTTCCATTAGAATAAATTCACATCATCAGGCTGCAGAACATAATTTTCCCTTTATAAACTTACAGTATGATTAATATAGAGGCAGTTTTGCTACCAGCAGCTCTGTGTGTACATGGAAAAATAAGCTTTTTTGCCATGTCTATTCATCTAAAAGACTGCAAATGTGGAAGAAATGCACCTGAAAAATTGAGAGTTATAGATTGTACCTGTTTTAAACTATTTTGCAAAGAGGATGCAATCATGCTTACCCAATGCAAAACTTGCTGCTTATGATAATTTATGGTTAGGAGTTTGTTCAGATGGCCTGATCTCTGCTTGACGTGTGTCACGTGGATTTCAATCAGGAGGAACTGGAATATTTCATGTCTCTAAGTTGATCAGGAAGGGTTCAAACGGTTCTTTCCCGGTACCAGGTTTTAACATCTGCACCCTTTGACTCTCATCATTATTGGGCCAGATCTCTCAGATTTTATGGCACTTTTGATAGTGCTATAATCGGTCTCATGGCTTCTCCATCCTGAAGCATGTGCTGAATCCATCGGAGATGCTTTCTAGGCAGATTCCTCACAACCGGCAAGTTGTCTTGTCATGCCAAGAGGACGGACACAAGTCAACATCAAAACTAAATTCACTTAGTGTCTGAAAAAATACTAAAATGGTATCACAATCCACCAGACTCTATTTATTTGAATACATGTTCCTGGTCTCATTATATGATTCTTTAGTGCACATTAAAATAGTTTGTGCTCATATCTTTCATAAGATGTCAGCCTTCGTTTTTTTCTCATTAATATTGACTCGGGAGCATCACAGCACAGAAGTAAAATGGGTTGTTGTGAACACTGTCTTAAGGGTCAATTTTGTGAAATTGAGATTTATACATCATCTGAAAGCTGAATAAATAAGCTTTCAATAATCTTTCCATTGATGTATGGTTTGTTAGGATAGGACAATATTTGGCTGAGATACAACTATTTGAAAATCTGGAATCTGAGGGTGCAAAAAAATCTAAATATTGAGAAAATCACCTTTAAAGTTGTTCAAATGACGTTCTTAGCAATGCATATTACTAATCAAAAAATTAAGTTTTGATATATTTATGGTAGGAAATGTACTAAACATCTTCATGGAACATGATCTTAATATCCTAATGATTTTTGGCATAAAAGAAAAATGGATAATTTTGACCCATACAATGTATTGTTGGCTATTGCTACAAATATGTGCTACTTATGACTGCTTTTTGTGCTCCAGGGTCATATATATTATTGTACTCTATATATTATCACCCAGTGATACAGTATATTAAAAGTTGGATTTACAGTACATCAAACTTCACCTGCATACATGCAGTATACTTTTAGAAAGCAATAAATACTATACAGCAAATCACAACTGGTTGATTGTTTATATTGCAGAAAAATGAATCGCCCAGCTCTTTATATAAAGTTGTATATATAAGTGCATCCAAATTTATTGCATGCATAGAATATAATCAAAACTCAAATGCCTGATTGCTTGTATCACTGCAAAATGTAGCTATACTTTTGCCCAGCTCTAATTTGATAAATGCAACTATAATGCATGGAGATATTAAGATATTATAAACATTAACATCATGTTTTTCTGTGTAGCTGCTTTGTAACAATGTGTGTTGTGAAAAGAGCTATTTATAACTATTTCATGTTGACAGAATTAAATATGCTGCAAAATTGAGACATTTTAGACAAAAATAAGCAGAAATGCAGAATACTGCTAAATTTAAAACAAAGAACAGCTAGCGCATGACTAATACTGTAAATGCTCACTTTTGTGCTTTTTGTGCTGCCGTTGTTAAAACAAAAGAGATGCATAACAAATATTAAGCCACTCTCATTTAAATTGTGAACTTTCACACAAATTGTTATTCTAATAATAAGTTGTATTAAATAATAAACACTATCAAATAGAAGCATCTCAGACCATATATGGTCACAATGACTCTGGTTGCATGAGTTGGCAGTGGACAGACGTGTGGTCAGTGCAATCAGACGCAGTCAGCTGTTTCTGCTCCAGGCGGCACATCAACACGACGGCCCTCTTTTTATACACTCTCGCTTTATATTTTTCTCTCTCCCGTCCTCCTCACAGAAACACACACTAGCAAGCTGCCAGATGAAGTCGACGCTTCAGAACGACATATTACGGCTGGCAACTGATATATGCATTCGTTGCATGGATTGGTTCAGCAAGAGCTCTGCGTTTCGTGCCTGTCGAGGCCTGAGCCAAACACACGAGCTCCTGTGCCAAAGCCACGGCTGACCTGGATTTACTGACAGATTCGCAGCTGAAGCAGCAGCACAGAGACTCCAGCAGCAGGACGTCAACAGAAACATCACGGGTCATCGGGTTTCATCTGAGCCCTACAATAGGAATAGTGTTTCAATATCATTATTAAGCTCTCAGCATAGACATTAACAGAGATTTGCACTTTCTAAACATTAGTCAACATTAGTCTCTCTGTGCTAAAATTTCATTTTTTAAAGCAACATGACCACATTTGCAAGTTTTTGGTTTTTTTGCTCTTAAGCATAAATCTAAAGAGATTGTGTGAACGTTAAACAAAAGCAAAGAATTTGACAATGGGGTAAGATCTATTGCCTGCAAACTTTAGTAAACTTGTTGCTTTAAGGATGTTTAGATAGTGTAACAAATAAAATTTTTTTTTTTTTCAATGACTTTATTTTTTTACCTGTACTCATATCAAAATTGGAATTTATTTATTTATTTATTTATTTATTTATTTATTTATTTATTTATTTATTTATTTATACCATATATTATATGAAGATGCAAATACAGTATTTATATAAATATGAATAAATCAACTAAATTTATTAACATATTTATTTATACACCAATACTGTATGAACAATTAAATATTAAATATGCATATGAATAATTCAATTCAATAAATATTAAATTATTATATAGCAAATATATAAGAATAAATTTTAACAATTTTAACAGTAAATAATGCTGACTGCTGGCATCTAGCAGTAGTTTTAGGCATTCAAACAAACATTTAGAAAAATGGAAAAGTGCATTATATGTAGAATAAATTACTTAAAAACTGTCATTGTCTACAATTCATGATTATTAGGCTACATACAATAATATCAGATTAAACAATGTGCAACAGATTTTTTTTTCTTATTGTAAAGTACATCCGAGTGTAATTATGATGATTATTTAAAAAAAAAAGAAAAGTAAGGTGGAGCTAAATTCTATGATTCAGTTGTTGATTGGATGCTGAGATGTGGGCGGGGCTCTCAAAAGTGTATGCAGATGAGCGTGAGTTTGCAGAGGCAGAGTTTAAGAGACTAAATTAAAAAAATAAATAAATGCATGCGTCACAAGAGAGAAGATCAAGTTATGATATTGAACATTACAAGGTCAGTACATTGGAAAAGAAAAAGAAAAAAAAAATGTTTACAATAAGATCTATAACATGCATTTAAAAAATAGGGGAATTTTAATTGCATGCCGACTTTCAATAATCAAAAAGGCTCGCTGGATCCCATGCCATCAAAAACAACACATGCTGCTGTTTTCAGCTGAAGACCAAACAGGAGTCATTGCTTAAGAACACGACCACTGGAATCAGAGCGATAAGCGAGTTTGGCCGTTTGGTGGCCCGTGCACATCTAACAAGGATTCAGACAATTAGCAAGGTCACGGAAAAAGATTCTGGACGATAGGTGGGCATCAAAGAGACCTCAGATGACACTATATATAGATAATCACTAACACGGGCATCAGGCTAAGCGCTTTCAGCTCTGCTTCAGATCACTGCTGCTGCCCGAGCGTTTGAACCTTCGGTCTCAGTCGTGATAAGAGCCTGAACTCTTGTCTCTGCCACGGGAACATGACATGAGGATTGAGGAAAGTACAGTGAATCTGACAGCCAGAGACGAGCTCAACAATAAAGGCCTAGCTCTCGTAGTAGATGTTTGCTCATCCTGTGCAGCCCTGCGCGACGCTATCGGCACATTCATCACCGCTCCTCCAAAGCTCTTTGTGCTCTCGCACTGGCCTTTACTCAAGCAGTGTAAACGTTGAGGTATTTCATGCGTCGTTTGCATCTCATTGGTGTAAAATGGGCGTCATCTGTCAGTGAAGCTTGAAGCTCATGAATCATGATTACACAACTCAAATCTCTATAGAAACAGCCACAGCCCAGCTAACAAAAATGCATTCTAAGAATGTCTTGATTACATTCCCATTAAGTTACAAAAATGTTATTTCTGAATGTTCCCTGGGTTTTTTTCTTGGTTATGCGAATGTTATGGAAACATTCTATTTTATTATTTTGTAAACATTATGGGAATGTTACTTTGAATGTTCACTGAACATCTTGAAACAGGTAGTAACATTTAAAAAATGTTTTTTTAAATGTTTTTTTTTTTTTGCTAACATTTTGAGGACATTAAATAACATAACTTTAAAACAAAAATTCTATTAATGTAACTGAAAGAACGTTTGCTTAAAACAGAATCCTAGCTAACAAAAATATGTTTTAAGAACA
The DNA here is from genome assembly GCA_021397915.2 of Tor tambroides. Lineage (NCBI taxonomy): Eukaryota > Metazoa > Chordata > Actinopteri > Cypriniformes > Cyprinidae > Tor > Tor tambroides. Next base: position 63,700 of record JAFVLL020027888.1, read on the forward strand.
TTTGTTAAACATTACTTAAGAACATTCCCAGTTTTTTAAATGGTTATTCTGACATCAAAGCAACATTCCATTTTATCATACATTATGGGAATGTTACATTTGAATGTTCTCTGATGTAGCAAGAAGTAACAAGTAACATTTAAAAAAACAATAGACAAATGTCCAACTAAAATGTTTTAGAAGAAAACACTTTAACAATGTATCAACAATATTTTTGTGTTTTGGCCTTTTGAAAACATTATTAATGACCAGGCTTTGAATGATTATCACTGTTACTGAAACAACGTTTGTATATAACATTGATAGAACCCCAGCTAACATAATATATAATAAATACATATGTAGGTATATTTTAAGAACGTTTTGCTATAGCCTTCCCATTAAGTTATGAATTTTTTGTCTGAATGTTCTCTGAAAGATCAAAATGTCTAGTTTCTTTAAAAATGATTTTTTCTTGGTTATACGAATGTTTAAGAGAACATTCCATTTTATCATTTTGCAAACATTTTGGGAACGTTACTTTTGAATGTTCTAAAACATTAGTCGCTACATTTAAAAAAAAAAAAAAAAAAAAAAAAATGTTAGATGACCATCCAACTCAAATGATTCAGAATAAAAACATTCCATGAATGATGCATAAGTGCTAACGTTTTAAGAACATATTCCCTAACGTTCTATTAACGTTACTGGAAGAACATTGAGAGAACCTTGCCAGAACATTGGCTAAAGCACTGAGAAGGTTCTGTGTTAGCTGAGGAGCGACATGCATTTATTTTATCATGGTTAACAGAGGTTGAAAGAGTCCTGAGAGTAAACTAAACGATGCTGAGGTCATGCTCCGCAACAGTTGCGACTAATAAAATGTAAGATTGGCAAATCCAGCATGGGTGGGCACGAGAAAAAAGCCGCACTGAGACACTGGAGCCCATCGCAGCCATCTCAACACACATTTATTAGATATGATCTGTTTGTCTCAGTAAATCAGAAGCGTAGCATGCTTTATCTCCACTGGCACCTGTGAGAAAGACTGTGCCAAAGATCACAATAAAAATCACACACAGTAGCGCGGATTTCGCCACATCGTGCGTCCGTGAGCGGAGGGAGAATGTGGAGCAGCGCTGCAGTCAAGGTGAAAGGTAAGTAAGGCCATAAATCACGGCCTGTTCTCCTGTATTTCTCTCCGTCAGCCCAGAAGGAGCACATTTTAAAGCCATTAGTGATGGTGCAGCCAGCTGCACATCAGCACAAGTCGTAAATTGTTTTATTGGATGAAGTTTCTGCAAAGCGATGAGCTCAGCAATACCGATTTCCCGGCAAACGTGTGCTTTTATATCGTGCATTCACATTTTAACAAAATGCAATTCAAAAATAAAAGCACTCAAGTAATTAATATTAAAATAACTACAGCATAAACGCATATGAATCCATTCTAGCCCTAGAGAATTAGTTATGTGGAAAAATGCATGGCTTTTTAACAGCTCAGCAACTAAAATTCCTCAGGAAGAATAAAAAGAGACAGAAATGAATCAGTACTTGGTATTTATTCAAATTGCAAGAGTTTGCGATTCATAATTTGCAGACTTCACACACGAGCACATCGGATAGATCCTCATACACACGTATAAATACGAGCAGAGTCGCTCTCATGATATATTTGTGTGCGCGTATAATGGCCTGTTGACATTAGGCCTCCATTTGTCTTCTCCTGGAGTCACACAGCTGTGTTCAGTGCAAACATAAGTCGCCCACCAACCTCGAACCCGTCCATGGCAACTGAACAACTCAAAATGGTTAAAAATGATTGGATGGTCTACACTCAGAGCCGTTACTTCTAAATTAAATGCATCAAATCTACACATTTACAATACCATTCAGTGTCATTTCCATCACATCGCAAATATTGTGAAAATGTTGTACTAAGAATGTTTAACTAACATTTCCAAAACATTATTTCTGAATGTTCTCGACATTCTATTTTTAAATGTTTATTTATTTTGTTTGTTATGTGAATGTTAGCAACACCATTAAATGGAAAGTTTCTCTTTTTTTTTTTTTTTTGCAAATATTATGGGAATGTTACTTTTGAATGTTCTCCAAAGCATCTTAGAAGGATAACAACTAAACTGTCCACTAAACGACGTATAAACAACATTTTCGTGCAAACGTTTTTGAGAATGTTAGGCCTAATTACTTTGAATGAACATTCTATTAACTTTTCTGGAAGAATGTTTGTTCATAACTTTAGAACTTTGCTAGAACGTTCTGAGAATGTTCCCTGTTACCTGAGGTGACAGAAATTACATTTTTATTAGCATTTTTGGCATAAAATGACAAACTCTTCTGTCTGGCTAATGCTAATGAGTATTTTAGGCATCTTAATAAATATAAAATATTATTTAATAGGATACATTTATCATTTTACAAATACAATAACCAATATTTTGGTAACACTTTACAATACGGATCCTTTTCTTCGTTAATTCATTAGTTAATGAACTATAAATGAAAAATTATTCTAAAGCTTTTAGTAATCTTATTTAATGTTAATTTCAATGTACTAATACATTATTAAAATCAAAAGGATGTATCTGTTAATATTATTTTAATGCACATGAGCTAATAAGAACTGACATAGATGTATTTGTATTAACCAACTTTATAAAAAAAAAAAAAAAAAAAGATTAATAAATATAATGTATTGCTCATTGTTAAGGCCCTAATAGGGCCTTATTGTACAGTGTTACCAGTATTTTTATGATGGATTGTCAAAGGGCCTGGAAGGAGTAAAATAATAAAATATACACATTAAAAATACATTTGAAATCCAGCAAAAATAAATGAAAGCATGGGAAAAACACTGTCATTTAAAAAAAAAATATATATATATATATATATATATATATATATATATATATATATACACACACAAATCAACCCATGGGACATAAATTGCTAAGAGTTTAATTGTATTTATTAAATTTAATTAAAATTAATCAAAATTTAACCAATTCATTTAATTTTGTATAAAAATATTATGTATTTCTTTGTGTGTGTCAAGTCAAGTCAAGTCACTGTTATTTGTATAGCGCTTTTAACAATGCAAATTGTGTCAAAGCAGCTTTACATCAGCTTTACAGTATTTAGACGGGGAAATAGTGTGTCGAAATAGTGTCATTCTCCTCTGGCCAGACAAAATCAGCAGTTTAAATCTAGGCTGCAGCAGAGTCAGATTGTGCAGAGGACTCATCTGGTTCCTGTGGTCTTGTCCCGATGGCCGTCTAGGAGACAGGGTCTTCACTGGGGATCCGTCTCTGGGGCTCATCTAGGTGTCCTGGTCTCCGCTGACATTCAGGGCTGTAGAGGTCATCTCTAGGTGCTGATCCACCATCTGATCTGGATACAGTCTGGATCTGGGTGGCTACGGTGACCTCGGAATAAGAAAGAAACAGACTAATATTAGCGTAGATGCCATTCTTCTTATGATGTAACAAGTACATTGGGTGTTTTGGGAAGTGTTCCTGGTTCCGGTTGACCTAATTAATGCAGCCTAACAATCCTTTAATGGATCTGAATTATAGAAATGCGATGGTGTATTATGTGTAAGCCAGGTTAAAGAGATGGGTTTTTAATCTAGATTTAAACTGACAGAGTGTGTCTGCTTCCCAAACAGTGTTAGGTAGAATATTCCGGAGTTTGGGCGCTAAATAGGAAAACGATCTCCCGCCTGCAGTTGATTTTGATATCCTAGGTATTATCAAATGGCCAGAGTTTGAGATCGCAGCGGACGTGAAGGACTATAGTGTGATAAGAGCTCACTCAAATACTGAGGTGCCAGACCATTCAGGGCCTTATACGTAATTAGCAAGATATTAAAATGTATACGATGTTTAATAGGGAGCCAGTGCAGTGTTGACAGAACCGGGCTAATGTGGTCATAATTCCTGGTTCTAATAAGAACTCTAGCTGCTGCATTTTGAACCAGCTGGAGTTTGTTTATTAAACACACAGAGCAACCACCCAATAAAGCATTACAACAATCTAGCCTCGAGGTCATGAACCCATGAATTAATGTTTCTGCATTTGACAATGAGAGCATAGGTCGTAATTTAGATATATTTTTAAGATGGAAAAATGCAGTTTTACAAATGCTAGAAACATGTTTTTCGAAGGAAAGATTGCTATCAAAAAGTACACCAAGGTTCCTAACTGATGAAGAAGAATTTACAGAGCAGCCATCAAGTATTACACAGTGATCTAGGTTATTACATGCAAAACTTTTTGGTCCAGTAATTAACACCTCTGTTTTTTTTTCAGAATTTAGCAGTAAGAAATTGCTAGTCATCCAGTTTTTGATATCAACTATACATTCCGTTAGTTTTGCAAATTTGTAAGTTTCATCGGGTCGCGAAGAAATATAGAGCTGAGTATCATCAGCATAACAGTGAAAGCTAACACCATGTCTCCTGATAATATCTCCCAAGGGTAATATGTAAAGCGTGAAAAGTAAGGGGCCTAGTACTGAGCCTTGAGGTACTCCATACTGCACTTGTGATCGATATGATACCTCTTAATTTACTGCCACAAATTGATGGCGGTCAGATAAGTACGATTTGAACCATGCCAGTGCACTTCCTCTAATGCCAACATAATTCAATTAATTGTGTGAGTGTGTGTGTGTGTGTGCGCAATAACCAACAATACATTGTATGGGTCAAAATTATCCATTTTTCTTTTATGCCAAAAATTAGGATTAGGATTAGGATATTAAGTAAAGATGATGTTCCATGAAGATATTCTGTAAATTTCCTACCGTAAAAATATCAAATTTTTATTAGTAAAATGCATGGCTAAGAACTTCATTTGGACAACTTTAAATGCGATTTAATCAATATTGTGATTTTTTTTTTGCATGTATAAATCTAAATAAAAAAATTAAAAAAAGACCCTTATGACTGGTTTTGTGGTCCAGGGTCACAAATAAAAAAATCTATATAACATTTACTGTATGAACCGTTAAATATTGGTTGGGTGACCCACTGATTTTACTACGGTGAAGGGTGGTAGGTGCTTCATGACCCCTTAACCACAGTAAAATCACTGTAGCACACGGTCTCAGCTGGCTTGTTTCTTTATTTTGAGTAGTTCTGTGTGAATGTCAGAAATGTAAGGATTGTGTATGTCAGTGTTGCCTGGAGACAAACATCTCAGCGATCAAGGAAACCATACACTAGTTTTCCCGAGGGGTGGTCAGCGGATGCTGCGGGAGGTCAGGAATGTGGTCTGGAGGACAGGTGCGCTCCACCTGCGGCCCGCTGGAGACCCCCGACAGCCACAGATAAACATTTGTCCCTTTAGAGCAAAGTCTAGCCTGATGGCACATGTACAGACACAACACACGTTACATAAGTCCCGCTGCAGGCCTCCTCACATATTAAACAACACATTTGTGACCCTGGACCACAAAATCAGTCATAAAGGTCAATTTTATGAAACTGAGATTTATACATAATCTGAAAGCTGAATAAATAAGCTTTCCATTGATGTATGGTTTGTTATTTGGCCGAGATACAACTATTTGAAAATCTGGAATCTGAGGGAATTGAGAAAATCGCCTTTAAAGTTGTCCAAATGAAGTTCTTAGCAATGCATATTACTAATCAAAAATTAAGTTTTGATATATTTACAGTAGGAAATTTACTAAATATCTTCATGGAACATGATCTTTACTTAATATCCTAATGATTTTTGGCAGAAAAGAAAAATGAATAATTTTGAGCCATACAATGTATTGTTGTTCTATTGCTACAAATATACCTGTGCTACTTATGACTGCTTTTGTGCTCCAGTGTCACATTTAATAAATGTTTAAACAGTTGCCCCAACTAATACAGTTTATTAGCCTAATGTATGATGTATGTCAAACAATAATTATGATGTGCAGTCACAGGTGTGTTGTACACTTATGCATTTGGCAGATGCTTCTATCCAAAGCAACTTAGATGTCATTCAAGGTACACATTCATTATTTTACCAGTTCTTACTTTCCCTGGGAATCAAATTTGTACAATAATTTGTATAATAAATGAACCTAAACCTTTAAGTCTTCAATAAATATTTCACCCCCAAAAAAATTCACAGGCAATCCAAGATGTAGATGAGTTTGTTTCTTCATCAGATTTGGAAAAATGTGTCACTGCATCAGTGTCTCAGCAATGGATGCTCTGCAGTGAATGGGTGCCGTCAGAATGAGAGTCCAAACAGCTGATAAAAACATCACAATAATCCACACCACTCCAGTCCA
>JAFVLL020027888.1:75000-102094 GCA_021397915.2 Tor tambroides
ACAAAGAAGGCTGTGAAAATTAATCTGCATCGTTAATCCTTTTGATCTTTTATTTAAAAAATTCACAAAAATCTAACCTTTCATTGGATAATAAGAATTTAAAATGGGGGGAAATATCATTATGAAATAAATGTTTGTTTGTTTTTCAAATACACATCGGACACAATTATTGGCACCCCTAGAAATTCTTATGAGTAAAATATCTCTGAAGTATATTCATATTCACAATTTTGAGCACTCCAGGGTGATTATGAACATGAAATTAAATCCAGCCATGGCTTCCCAGAAATATAAATAGGAGGGATAACAAAGCCCAAATTCCCTTAATCATCCATCATTATGAGAAAAACCAAAGAATATATTTCTGATGTGCAGCAAAAGATAATTGAGCTTCACAAATTAGTGAAGTGGCTTTAAGAAAGAGGCTAGAGCAGCAAATTCCCATTTCCACCATCAGGGCAATAATTAAGAATTTCCAATCGACATAAAATGTTGCGAAACTGCCTGGAAGAGGACGTGTGTCTATATCGTCCTAATGCACGGTGAGAAGGAGAGTTTGAGTGCCTAAAGACTCTCCAAGGACCACAGCTGGAGAATTGCAGAAAATAGTCTCGGCGTCAGAAAACCTTAAAAAAAAATTGTCAAACAGCACATATATCACCACATGTTGTTTGGGAGGGTTTCAAGAAAAATTCTCATAGCTCACCCAAAAACAAACTCCAGCATATTCAGTTATCAGACATGACTGGAACTTCAAAAGGCACTGGCTTCTATGGTCAGACGAAACTAAAAAATGAGCTTTTTAGCAGCAAACACTCAAGATGGGTTTGGTGAACACAGGGATAAAAAGTACCCCATGTGTACAATGAAAGATACTGCTGTATTTTTTATGTTGTGGGCCTATATTTTGTTTAGACACATGGCATCTTTGATTCTATCAAATACCAACAGATAAAAAATCAATAAGTGACTGACTCTGTTAGAAATCTTATAATGGGCCATGTTTGGATCTTCCAACCGTACAATAATCCAAACACAAACCTCAAAAACAACACAAAAATGGGTCACTGGGCGGCCAAACCCAGCTTCTAAGAGGCAAGGCTTACTCCAGTCCTCTGACTGGAACCCTGTAGAAAATGAGTGAGAAGAAGCAATCAGCTATGGAGCTGTGAATCTGAAGGATCTGGAGTGATTCTGGATGAAGGAATGGTCTCTGATCTCTTGTCAGGTGTTCTCTAACCTCATCAGGCATTATAGGAGAACATTTAGAGCTGTTAAACTGGCAAATGGAGGTTTCATAAAGTATTGAATAAAAGGATGCCCTTAATTGTGGCAGTGTGTATTAGAGAAAAATATTTATTTCATAAGGATATTTCCCCCCATTTTACATTCTTATTATCCAATGAAAGGTTAGATTTTTGTGATTTTTTAAAATAAAAGATCAAAAGGATTAACAATGCAGATTAATTTTCACAGCCTTCTTTGATCATATTTACCAAGGGTGCCGATATTTTTGGCCATGACTGTACATGCTGAATTTTAACCCTTGTATGTCAGTTTAGTTACACAGAGGTTCTTAGAGGAAAAATATGCATAAAATGGTCATATATATATATATGATTTAAAAATATAATTCATTAATATTAATTTGACTATTGTGTGTGTGTGTGTGTGTGTGTGTGTAAGTAAATAAATAAATAATTTATTTATTGATTTATTTATTTATTATACTTTTATATATAAAATAGTAACATATGTAATAGCAATATTTTATATTAATAATAAAAATATAACTTTTAATAAGTGATATTTTTTATTATTAACATAAAAATATTATTATTGTTCCCCTATCACTGATATAATCTTTTTACAGATATCAGTCCTGATCATAACTACCAAAAATTCTTTCATTTCCAGGATTTTAACCCTTTAAATGCAACTTTGATTACATAATGACATGATTTTTTTTTTTTTTTTTTTTTCATATACTACATGCTTACTTTGACAAGTTTCTTAAGTGGTTGTTGGCATGTGAAGTATGCAGTTATGTGCTGAATTTTAATACTCAGTCTATAAGTGTATTATAATAATAATAATAATAATAAGACATCTAATTGAGAAATAGTAAACATGATGCTTGGCTTAGCAAACTGTCACATTAAGGAACTATTTTAGACTTCATTATTTTTACTAGCCAATTCCAAGAAGAAGAAAAAAAGTACAAAGAATATCAGAAAATGAAACAGAAATAAGAGGTTATTAAAATGATACAATGAATTCCTGGTCGTCTGGATCTTTCAGTGAAATTCCACTGAGCTGTTAATCACTTTTGGACCGGGTTTGAGTTTGAGGAACAGTACAGCTTGAAAAATACAATCAGTACAATGAAAATATTCAATAATGAAGACAGATGTCACAGTATCAGACAAGAGCTCCATTCTAAACCCTAGCGCAGATGCTGGTTTAAGACGCTGTAGATGCAATTATTACACTGCAATGTGTCCAATGCATGCATTTTCACAAGCGGAGTCAAAAAATTACATGGAGGCCAAGCAGAGCGAAATGAGAGTTTACTATGTTTTGGAGCAGAGCTATTGAGAGCTACTGGTGTGTTGAGCGCTTCAAAGCTCTGTCCTGTTTGTGTGGAATGCTGTGCGGTCGAACGCTGGCCGTTTGAAGAGCTTGGGCCTCTCAAAAATAACTATAGACGGACACTGGCAGCTCCTTCAGTGCTCTTTCACACATATATGACAGCACAACTCCACATTCAACAACCGTTTTCATACACTCTACTTTCAGTCTCTACTCAAATGCACTCATATATACATACATATGCATATATATATATATATATATATATATATATATATATACTGTATAGATATAGATATAGATGTAGATACATAGATTTGTGTTTTTTCGTTTTTTCCTTCTTTGGATGCATCATTAAATTACATACTTTAAGGAGTAATTTACACAACAATGACAGTTCGTTCATCCTTTAGTAAGTCATATGACTACTTCTCTTTCATGGACCACAAAGAGGGAAGTATAGCGAAATGTTGTCATTGTTTCATCAGGAAAAGAATACTTATTCATACAGTGACAAAAAGCACCATAAAGTACTCAATATGATATTGACTTTCAAGTCTTCTGAAGTCATGTGACAAATTTTAAAAGGGTGAACAATGCATTTTTATGTTTTAATAAATTCTAAATATTTATTTAGAAATATTATGTTTTTTAAATTACTTATATTATTTAGAATTTATAATAATATTTTAATTATACTATTATAATATTATATTAGCTTTACTTTTATATTTTCAGTTCTTATTTTTATTTATATTTTAGTCATTTTAAGTGCTTTTATAATTTTTATTAGTTGTGTAGTTATTCTATTTACTTTTATTTTAGTTTTAGTTTAATTTCGTTAGATTTATTTTGTTTCTAATTTTCTTTTTTTTTTAAGTTTTTCATCTAATGTTTATATTTTATTTTATTTTATTTCAGATTTCATTCAATTAATTAATTGTAGTTTTAGTTAACATTAACAACCCTGGCAATAAGTTGGAAATTATACAGCTATAATGTAAACACAAGCATGTTCATGAATGTGTTTCTTACTGGGAAAAAAAAAAAAAATTATGATGCAAAACATTGGTTTGTAGTTTTCAACATTCTTACCACTGTAAATCATGCATGCATCTACTGTTACTGCACATAAATGTATGAGATCCAGTACAAGATCAACGAATGCAAGCTTTTCCATCAACTTGCTGAAAACTCTTTCATAATGACCCTGCCTCTGCATCCATTTTATTCCCATCACTACATGGTAATTATGATTTCTCATAAGCGGGAACAGCAGCGCATCTTCGTTCCGCTGACAAACGCTCAGGCAGTAACGTAGGAGGCCTCGTGCAGAATAAGCACATTCAGCATTAGAAGTGTGAAGGCCGCAGTTGGGCAAACAGCGGCACGGCTTCCAGGCAACGGCAACAGTAGCTGCTCTCTCTACCATGTTAAACGCAGCATTGCCATGACGACGCTCACATGGAATAACACTGCGACTACTGAACCTGCAGATCTATGCGCCGCCAATGGTAAAGCCAAGTTGGCGGAGGCTTCAGAGAGAGCGAAAACTTTCAACACTTTGTCACGAAAATCTGCAACATGGCTCAAAATCAACAAGGCAGGCAGACGCGTCACCCCCTCATATCACATAAACACAGCCGCTTCAAAGCACCTCCGGGATGCCGTCATACCGGTCAAACTGTCCGTCAGTGGATTTCTGGGAAGGGGTTGAGTGTGAGTGTGTGGTTTGTGTTTTGCACATTCATGATGGAAGTGATGAGTGCATGTTGTCTGTAATATCAGCATGCATTTACTGCTTGATACACATTGCTTTGTGACTTCGGATGCACGTGTGTCGACATATACGGTAAACGTGGGTAATAAACATGCAGACGGTTTTATGTGCTTGTGAGACCACACATACCCCACATGCTGGATCCACAGCCTCGTCCTAATCAGCCATCGGCATTCTTTTAATTATCACGAGTGCGCTAAAGTCTCCATGGAGATTTTCCCATGCCGGCGCCCAAATAGAGCTGACGACCTGAAACTATCCACGATGAGGAGCTTTCCAGACCATGAACGCTGCTTGCAAACCACAGCATGATCCGGGTTAATTGTTCTTCCAGTCTGGTGTTTACGCTCTTTCTGGTTTAAGACATTAATGGTGGTTTTCTCAACAGCAATTTGTGCTCCACTTACTGCGGCCTACTTGTGTCATTCAAATGCAGACGTCATATTACTTAACGTTCTTTCCTTCTTTGGAGGCATCATTAAATTACACAATTAAAGGAGTAGTTTACACAACAATCATAATTCTGTTCAACCTTTACCAAGTCATATGACTACATTTCTTTCATGGAACGCAAAAGAGGGAAGTTCAGCAAAATGTTGTCACTTGTCACCATGCAGTGACCACATATGGCAACAAAAGGAAGCATAAAAATATTCAATATGACTTGTGCACTGTGTCTTCTGAAGTCATTTGACGGATTTGTGCAGGAACTGATTATTCTGAAGTCATTATTCGTTGAAAATCTTGCTATTTGTGGCAGCTCTCAATTCACACTTGTACATAATGCATTCAATGCAGATTGCAGAGCTGCATCATTTTGTCTGTTTTAGAGATTGGCAACCCTGATCACTGTGTATTTTCACAATATATAACAGAAAACCATGAACTTTCTTCAGAGTTTTCACACTTGTGTCCCATAGAAGAAAATAATCATACATAGCCATGTTTAAATAAATTGAAAGGATGGTAGAATTTTCATTATGCGGTGACAAAAAAAACTGTTAGCCATGAAGATATTAAGATATTATAAACATTAACATCAAGATTGTCTGTAAAGCTGCTTTGAAACAATGTGTATTATGATAAGCACTATACAAATATAGGTCTGCGCAAGATCAACGTGTTTCCCAGAAGTTCTCAGCCTTCTAAAGTATCTTGCAGTGATCGTATAAGCCCCAATTGCCAGGGCAACAAGACCAACTCCCAGGTTATGATGGGTCAGCGGTTAGTGTCAGACGGCTGTCTGACATCAGAGGCCTGTCGGTTAACGTCGCCCATCAACATTTGACGGTATCCATAGAGATGACAGCTCTGTCTGTTCTCCCTCCTTATGGTCACAAACTGAGGAGAAAGGTCACCTACAAGGTCAGCAGTGGCAAGGCAGTGTGTGTGATCTAGGTTTTCTCCCCTAATCGCCAAGACAACAGTGACGGCATCGTTCCTGATCAACGTGTCTCATTCAAAGTTTGCGGTGTTCTGCAGGGTTCGGTCATTGGACCATTAAACTTTCATTTCATCCATGAATGCTTATCTCCACATTCTTCAACCTTCAAATAAACACTACAGCAAGATCACACATGCATCTTATGGCCCTGCATTCATATAAGGTGACCTAACAAATAATTATTTTACGGTGTTTGATTAAGCATCTGAAGATCAAGGCAAAGTAAAGGTCACGAGCAGTCATGGGTCAAGTGTGAAGTGCCTGGAAAAGGCGGCTCGTCTGATGCTGGTTGAGGTGGCACGTTCTTTCTAGCATTCCGTTCATTCTGCTTTCTCACTTTTGAATTGAAACGAGTGCTGAGAGGAGAGAAAACAGACGTCTTGCCATGGCGACCAAAACACAAGCTCTCAAAACACTCAGACTTATGGCTGCCATATCACTTGTGCATTTGCTTTTAGCACAACATTCCTCTTCTTTCCTCGAATCTAGATGTCAAGTTTATTATCCTGCACTGAATGCCTTCCCAATCTCAGTGGAAAGCTCTTTAATTTAAATGATGTCTCCTATAGTAACGAGATTAAACTGAGAACAATGGAAACAATTGCTTAAATTCCCAACTAAGACCACATGTCTTACCACAAGATTTTCCAAAATAAAAGTCTGCAATCAAAAGTCAGATCCTAATATAAACCACAATATAAACGCTATTCCTCCAATGTCAAATGATCTACAATAGCATTAACATTTAAATTAATTTAGTGGTCTAATAAACCTGGCATACTGTTGGCTCTGTGATGAATTGCTTTTGTCAAATTCTGCTAAATTAATAAACGTAAAAGTAATTAAAACATAGTTTTATTTAAAAATAAATAAAAAAAACAACAAACATTTGGATAAAAGGATCTGATATATGCATTAATGTAATTAAAGAATCATTTTATAGTTTTACACACAATATATTGCCTATTCACTATTCAGTCTATTACTGTTTACCTTATTTTTGGAGACTTTCTCAATTTTTACAGAAATGACAAAGTTGCTACAGTCCTGTGAAAAAGTATTTGCCCCCCATCCATCTACATTCCTTTTCGCCAACTGTGTATTTGAGCTAAAAATAATCTAAACGAGTTTCTGAAAAATACACATCCCAAATTAATTCTCTAGACAGTACAGCTAATCCTAAACATGTCACGTCATAATAACAGATATCACCGCATCAACTTTGATAGCTCTTTCAAACTTTCTTAATCTTTAATAAATCCTCAAAGCAGATGTGAAAAAATGATCTAATGGAATTATGTCATGCAATGAGACAGTTCCAAACACAACAGCCTCCCTGCTGAATGTGTTCCCGCTGGCTGCGTCCCTCCACAGGTGAGCAAGGACACGGCAGTGGAAGAGAGGAAATGAGTAAAGAGACGAGAGGACAAAAGCAGAGGGCAGATGAAAAAGCAGGAAGAACGTTGGGCAGATAATAATCGGAGTGTGCAGGTTTGTGAGAGCGCTCTGTGTGGAGCCGACGGGGCCCGGGATCAGGGGTGAGATGGGAAGAAAGCGGAGAAGGGGCCATACGCTGATCATTCTTAGGCCTGCCTGATCACAGACGCTACACCGCCAACAATGAGCCCTGTATGAGTGTGTGCGTCTTAAAAAAAGGGTTTCTCTTTGGTGGCTTTGTCGTGGCATTCCAGAGCAGATAACATGCAAGAGTCTCCATCTCCGCTCCCCTTCATCCTGCTTTCTTCAAGATCCCACGGGAGAACAAAGGTGAGCGACGATTAAAGCAGGTACAGCCAGGAAAAGAGGAAAGCACAAGACTTTTGGCTTGCATGGCACAGCATCAGATATCCATTGTTCACTTACAAAATGCTATATATGTAACTTTATTTTCACTTTCGTTGCAATTCTTCATAAACCCCATTTTACAAAATAGTCTGTTAAAACTACAAGGTCAAAAATGATCTAAAATGAATGAAAAAGTAGTCAGAATACCCGAGCCAACAAAATATGTTCAAAGAACATTTTACTAACATTCCCGTTAAGTTATGAACCATTATTTCCGAATAATAAATGTTTTGACTTTTTTTTTCTTGGTTATGCAAACCTTAAGGAAACATTATTTTCTCATTATCATGCAAATATTATGTTACTTTTAAATGTTCTCTGAACATCCTGAAGCAAGTAGCAACATTTAGATGAACATCCAACTAAAACATTTCAGAAAAACGTTCCACGAAAAATGTATAAATAACGTTTTTTTAACGTAACTGTTCATAACTTTGAGAGAACCTTGTCTCCCCGTTAGCTGCAACACTATCTAAAATGTGTAAATCTAATAGATTTTGTATGTTACTAACTACAATTTTCTTCACATAATTTGTAATCAGTAACAGATTACAAATTTTAAGTAATCTACACAGCACTGCCTTTTATACAGCATACATCAAATGAGAAGTCAGAAAATGCAAAAGAACTAAATATTAGTAAATATATTTTAGCAAATATTGAATATTTAAAAAAAAATTTTTTAAAGATATTTGAAAATATATTTTTTGCCATATGGGTTACTAGAGATGACCTTCAGTGCATGCAGCGTTGTTCACTTATAACGTGTTTTACAAACACAAACCAGTTAACTTTATTTCCACTTTTGTGCAATTTCAAATGCATTTGTGACCCTGGACCACAAAAGCAGTCTTAAGTCGCTGGGGTATATTTGTAGCAATAGCCAAAAATACATTGTATGGGTCAAAATTATCCATTTTTCTTTTATGCCAAAAATCATTAGGATAGTAAGTAAAGATCATGCGCCATGAAGATATTTTTTAAATTTCCTACTGTAAATATATTAAAACTTAATTTTTGATTAGTAATATGCATTGCTAAGAACTTCATTTGGACAACTTTAAAGGTGATTTTCTCAATATTTTGATTTTTTTGCACCCTCAGATTCCAGATTTTCAAATAGTTGTATCTCAGCCAAATATTGTCCTATCCTAACAAACCATACATCAATGGAAAGCTTATTTATTCAACTTTCAGATGATGTATAAATCTCAATTTTCGAAAAACTGACACTTATGACTGGTTTTGTGGTCCAGGGTCACATTTGGTCATCACATGTGCTACTATACTACTACTAAACACTACTATATTAACTCCCTATTATATAGTATGCAAAAAGCAGTAGGCTAAATGAGTAGTATGGATATGCAGTATTCATCAAACAGGTTTGATCATGTCACTCAGAGCACAAGTACTAGAGAAGATGCATATTAATATATGCACTTTCTATCGTTAATAGAAACCTTCTGAGGCCTCTGCTTTTGCAACAGCTGAGATTAATCACAAAGAGAAAAAGACCACCTGGAAAAAATGACAAAACGTTCAGGCTCTTTCCGTTCTACCACCTGTTGCTCTCATCTTAGCAGAGAGCGTTTAAATGTGCGTGCGCTGGTACTAGAAACTGCGGAGTATTCGATGCATATCGTGTGAAATTGTGATGAAACCTGCAGAAATATCTTTTGTGCGGTTATTTATGTCCACCAGCGTGGAGCGAGAAGACGAGGTGACAACCGCAGAACAGTGCGAGAGAAGCCGCCGTGACGACCTCACTTCCCTTTGGCATCGTCTGTGCTTTAGCCGTCTCTGTTTTTATTTTTTCCTCTCTCTCTCTCTTTCTGTTAACCCAGATTCCAGGCCTCGTGGCTGAGTCGTGGCCAGGTTCTGCAGGCCGTCCGAACAGCCTCCAAGATCCTGTCAGCGCTCAGAGACACGGCACGCGTGCAGGCCGCTTGGCACACGGCCGCGCTCCAGATACACATATACATTTGGAGCGCGCTAACTAAACACATAAATGACATCTCACTGGTGTTCTGATCTCTGTTTAGAGATTTATTATGATTGCACACAACCTCAAATGAGCTGTAATGGCATACTGAATGTAGTTCTGTCATATTTGTAAGGTTGTATTAATTTGTGGTTGACTGAAATGTTTTTTTAATGGCCAATGTGATATCTGGAGAGCAAAGTGGCTGAAGGCAAATTAAATGTCATATAATAGAAGATAATGATGACAAATGATATACATAGACATCATGATTTGTCTTTGTTTAATTCAAAATCATGTGATTTTTTTTTTTTACTTTTTATATTTCTATTTAGCTTTCTTTTTATTTCATTGTTAGTCATTTTAGTACTTATTTCAGTTGGTTGCAAAAGGAAACATTTATAACATTTTATTTTATTTCAATTAATGAAAACTATTTTTAATAGTACAATTTTAATGCTATTTTTAGTTTAAGTTTTACTTATTTTATGTGCTTTTTTATTTATTTTTTTTATTTCTTAACATTTCTATTTAGCTATATTTTTATTTCAGTGTTAGTTATTTTCTCACTTAAACTTAGTTGCAAATGGCAACATTTATAATTTATAATTAAATTTTATATAATTGTTATAATTTATACCAAGTTTAAGTTTTCCTCTATTTTATTATTATTTTATTTCAGTTAATGAAAACTAATTTTAATATTACCATTTTTTTTAGTCATTCTGTTATGTGCTTCATCTTTTTAAATGGTTTTCTTAATATTTCTATTTAGCTTTATTTTTATTTCAGTGTTAGTTTTAACAGTTTTAGCACTTAAACCTATTTCAGTTAGTTACTACAGCAAAAATTCTTAAACTTCAAAGTATTTGAAATACTTTTAAGTTCATCTAATATTTTATTTTATTTATTTCAATTAATAAAACTCATTTAATAGATTTAGTTAATTACAACATTGCTATAAAGGCCTACATGAATACATAATCAGAAAGGCAAAGGTTACACATGCATTTGCTAGTAAATTAAAGAAATAGAGAACTAAGCATTTCTATTTACTACTTTACTTCTAATAATTGCGCATAACTCATGAAAGGCATTGCATGCACACAATGCAAAACACGTACTGTTTTTCCTCGGCTGTCAGATCAGGATGTTCCAGCGGAGTTTTGACATTTTTTCACCCCACATGTCCAACACCTGATGCCAAATGAAAACCGAGAAGAAATGTGGCTCATGAGACTGCGGACATATTGATCACATAATAACGTGAGGAAATGATTAGCAAACGGGAAAACAAATAGACTCTGTTTATTCTCACTCACATTCCTGTTCACAGAAAAGCCAGCGAGTTAGTTCTGGTGCGAATCTGCCTCTAACCTGGAGGAAAACTCATCTGTTCTGCCTCTTTGACCTTGAGATGAAATGCTACAAGCTAAAGGCCAAACGCAGCCAGGTTTTTTTGGGAGTCGTCCCGGAGCGCTACACTGAAACGCTTGGATTCACGTCTGTTAAGAGAATGAGATGGAGCCGTACGTGAGAGGAAAGCAAAATACTAAGGTCAGAGGAGAGAAGCTGAAAAACAGAAATCAAGAAGAGCCGAGCAGCGAGACTGGAACAAACAGACCGCAAGTAGATTTGGGAAAGACACAAAAGAAAGATATTGTTTTGCAGTCACCCGGAACACCCTACTGATATGCTGAAATCCATTCAGAGCACCTTAGCAACACCCTGGCAACAACCCAAAACAATCATGCAACACCCTACCAACAGCCTAGAAACACCCTAGCAGCTGAATAGCAATGTGCTGCATAAAAAAAAAAAACAATACTCCGAATACCTTAGCAACCACACTACAGTGTCTTAGCAACCACTCTGAACACCCTAACAAATGAATGACGATGTACTACACAACATAATAGCAATCACACAGTAACACCCTAATAACCACAAAGATGTAAGCAATAGCAATATGCCTAAAAATAGAGAGCACATCAGTTACTGCATAGCAACAACCCAGAACAATCATACAATCACATAGCAACACCCTACCAACAGCCTGGCAACATCCTAACAACCATAAACAAAAACTAGGGCATAGAAATGTGCTTAAAAAAAACTGAGACCACATTAGTAACTGCATAGCAACACCCTGGCAACAGCCCAGAACAACCTTGCAACCACATAGCAACACTCTAACAACAGCCTAGCGACATCATAGCAACCGCATAGCAACGTGCTTCAAAAAACAAACAAAACACTCAAAATACCTTAGCAACTACGCAGAACACCCTAATAACTGCATGACAATACACACCCTTTCAATCACATAGCAAAACCCTTATAACCACGAAGAACTAAACAATAACAATATGCTTTAAAAACTCAGACCACTTTAGTAACTGCATAGCAACAACCCAGAATAATCATGCAACCACATAGCAACACCCTACCAACAGCCAAGCAACATCCTAACAACCACAAACAAAAACTAGAGCATAGAAATGTGTTAAAAACAAAACTCGGTGCACATTAGTAACTGCATAGCAACATCTTGGCAACAGCCTAGAATAACCTTACAACCACATAGCAACATCCTAGCAACATCCTAGCAACCGCATAGCAACATGCTTAAAAAACACTGAGAATACCCTAGCAACCACACGGAACATCTTAATAACTGCATGACAATACATTAATGACGAGTAACAGGATGGAGTGATGCTGACTCAATTTCACAAAGCTGAGATGCTCTGGGTTGTTGCTAGGGTGTTGCTATGCATATACTAAGGTAGTCTGAGTTGTTAGTGTGTTGCTATGCAACTGCTAGGGTGTTCTTAGTGTTTTAGTGCATTGTCATGCAGTTGCTAGGGTGTTTCTAAGTGGTTGCTGTGTTTTTGCAAGGTTGTTCTGGGTTGTTGCCAGGGTGTTGCTATGCAGTTGCTAAGGTGCTCTGAGGTTTTTAAAGCATATTGTTATTGTTTACAACCACAAAGACCTAAAGGAGCTGCTCTGTAATTGCGAGGGTGTTCTTTAAAGTGTCTGTCCTGTTTTCTGGTCAATCTGTTAACTCTGAATAAGATACCAAAGGTGTATTTATAACATAAATGCATTTTTACTTATTGTGTATATGGCAAAATTTCAAATTCAGAATGAGTATTATTGTGCTGTTTCCAGTAAAATATCTAGACTAAAATATACTAAAATTCAAGATATATTCTCTAGTCTTATTATGTGAGCTGCACACGTCACACACACCTGTTTTTTCCATCAGAGGTTGTCTTTGGGTGGGCGTGGCCTCTCAGCTGCTGTAGACTTTAGGGCGTCGGCTCAGAAGTGCTGGCGCTGCCGTCTTCATTATCCAGAAGAAACGACAACCTGATTCACATCCTGAGCGCCGGCCTGCACACAGCTAGTGTCTCAATGAACCTATTCATCAGCCCACTCTCCTCTCTCACGGTGGCCCCATTTACTCTCCACACTCTGTTCTCAGTGTCCTTTCTCATCAGAAATACACTAATGGAATGTTTAATACTGTATAAAATTTACCAAATTTAATGTAAAGTTTTACCAACACAGCAATGAAATTAAAAATCTGATTTTCAAAATGCATCACCTAAGAGAGAGTCTGCACTGCAAAAAATAAATTAATTAATTAATTAAAAATAAAAAAAACCTTTGTCTCTCTTTCGTTATTTTTATTTTTATTTATTTAATTTTTATTTAATTTTATTTTATTTGTATTACATTTTATTGTTTTATATCATTTTATTTTATTTTTATTTATTTATTTATTATTGCTTAAAACAAGAAAAATATCTACCAATGGCATCAGAAAAATAATTTTATTTTCCCTTTGAATTACATTATTTTTCTGACTCCACTGGCAGATATTTGTTCTTGTTTTAAACAGAAACTCACTTCCTTTTTACACATTTTCCAAAAACCTAAGACTTAATATCCTATGTAATTCTACTTCTCCAGTAAATGTATCTTGATTTAAGTAGATTTAGTTATTTATACTGGAAAACAAGACAAAAATACTGAGTAAGACAATTATTGTTGTGTGTGACAGCGACAGTGCACCAGAAATCATTCACTTTGAATGAAAGTCATCAGTTTGTAGATGATTTGAAGCAAACTAAGACTACAACAGCACATTAAGTATGCCTTATCCATCAAGTATGCAAGCTTTCAAGTCTGCATCTCCATGCTTCTATAAAGTATACTGCCAGCCTATATCTGTGTGCTGTCTAGACAGTATTAAATAAGTAAACTAACAAAGAGATGCTGCCATAGCGAGACCTGAGAGATTTATCAGCTCTATTTTCATGCCTGAATTAACTGCATGTAAAAATGACTTGAGATGCACAGACACTATCATTAAATCAATCTTGCTTGCAATTCAAGTGAATTACAACTATAATGCAGCCATATTTGACATGCCATCTCTCAGCAACGTCTAGTTTGATTAGAGGCTCTAATTGAAGCACGTTGATGTCTTAATACTTTAAAACCCGTGTCAAAACAACAAGCAGACATTCCACGGAATATGGAGGAGAAGACGCCTGAGGGCTGTTCAGCTGAGAGAACATGAGGCAAATGTTTGGAAGTCCTGTTGCAATGGAAGTTTTTGCAAAAAGCACATATTACAATCCAAATCGAAGGCAGCATTAAATGCATCACTGAAAACAACTCATCTCAGATGGCAGTGATCGAGTAAATGCATGCTATAGTATCTACTGTTTAAAAAAAGCAAAGCCTGATCCAGAAAACAAAGTGTTCCCGTTACCTGCTCTAGATAAATGATTATTGCATAATGTGAAGGATCAGGAGTGAGGCCTGAACTCACACATACAGTACATTCCCTCCTGTCACATATGGAAAGACTGGAGCGTTTGACTTCAGTCTGACACCTGCTGGACGCTCGGGGTCACAAAACTCAAGTCTACAGCAGCGCTCAGTGTCAGACTGCTTCTCCTGCAGGGGGCGCTGTAGGCTTAGATAACACACTTCAACGATAATGCATCCTTTCACTATACAAACACACAGTGGCGCTGCAGGCTGTTCAATTATCCAGTGAATGCAACATTTAGAACTAAAACAAGGTCCTTACAATAATATACTATTATGGTGTGTGATTAGCATATGTGACCCTGGACCACAAAACCAGTCATAAGGGACAATTTTTTGAAATTGAGTATTATGCATCATCTGAAAGCTGAATAAATAAGATTTCCATTGGTGTATGGTTTGTTAGGATAGGATAATATTTGGCTGAGATACAACTATTTGAAAATCTGGAATCTGAGGGTGCAAAAAAATCTAAATATTGAGAAAATCGCCTTTAAAGTTATCCAAATGAAGTTCTTAGCAATGCATATTACTGATCAAAAATTAAGTTTTGATATATTTACAGTAGGAAATTTACTAAATATCTTCATGGAACATGATCTTAATATCCTAATGATTTTTGGCATAAAAGAAAAATGGATAATTTTGAGCCATACAATGTATTTTTGGCTATTGCTACAAATATACCCCAGCGACTTAAGACTGCTTTTGTGCTGCAGGGTCACATATTTAGGAAACATTCTCCATGAGTACCTTTAATGCAGTGCCACCTTGGATAAGAGCATCTGCCAAATGCATAAGTATAAATGTAATGAGATGATGAATTGAATAATTATTCAATTTTATGTATTTATTATATTTTAGTTATTTTATATTTATGTTCTGGGCATCACACAGAAGAGGGAATTTGCCTAAAAAGTGCTGTAATTTACAAGGGTGCTGCAAATGAAACCATTTTGGGAGTAAAAATGGAAGAAAAAAATATTATATTATGTAATATTATATTATATTTCATATGTAATAAATTTACATTTTAAAATAATATATAAATAATACATAAAAGCCATTATATAAACAAGATGAGCTGAGCTGATTTTTTTTTTTTATTAGTAATTAATATTAATACTATTATATGTCATTATTTTACATATTTGTACAGTAACTGAATGCACTCATTGGATAAAGGTTAATCAAGACGTTTAAAGAACACGTACAGTAAACATTAATAGTTGCCCAAACATAAAAGTTGTAAACACACACACACACACACACACACACACTCATATAAATAATCTAAGAGCTTCTGCTTAAACAAATGTTTTAATTTAATGTATAATTTACATTACAGCTCACCACAAACACTTACTTACTACTAATACATCTTAAAATGATCTTTAAAAAATGCTCAAACTGGAATACAAGGCCTACAAATCCAACTGAATTACATATTTAAACTAAAATAATAATAATAATATATGAAAATAAATAAATGAATGTAAATAAATAACTAAATGCATGGAAATAGATAAATGAATAAAATAAATCAATAAATCAATCAATAAAGTAAGTAATAATAATAAAATAAAAACAATATTACTGACTGAAATATGAAAAATAAGTCATAATTCAAATAAATAAATAATATAATAACCAAAACAAAACATCTCACTGACAGAAATATGAAAAAAAGTCATATTTCACCCCAAAATAATATATAAAGTAAATAAAAAAAAACTCAAGCACTAATTTACATTTGCTTGACAAACACATTAAATAAATAAATAATAATAATAATAATAATAATAATAATAATAATGACACATTTTTATCAAAATAATGTAAATAAAATATTATGAAATATATATAAATTATACATCACAATAGTAGTTGTACTGAAATTGATTTAAGATAAATATATATATATATATATATATATATATATATATATATATATATATATATATATATATATATAATTAAATGTATGGAAATAGATAAATGAATGAAATAAATCAATAAATAAATCAATAAAGTAAGTTAAAAAAAAAATCAATATTACTGACTGAAATATGAGAAAAGATTCATATTTCAAATAAATAAATAAATAAATAAATAATATTATAACCAAAACAAAACATTTCACTGACAGAAATATGAAAAAGAAGTCATATTTCACCCTAAAATAATACATAAATAAAATAAATAAAAAAACACACATTTCACTAATTGACATTTGCTTGACAAGCACATTAAACAAATAATAATAATATTTTTTATTATAAAAATAATGTAAATAAAATATTATAAAATATATTTAAAATATACATCACAATAGTAGTTGTACTGAAATTAATTTAGGATAAAAAATATAAATTATGAAATTGAATACATGCACATACACACATATATAATAACTTATTTATATTATATATAATATATAAAATTTGGAGGTGAAATATGACCCTGTGCATCTTCTGTCAGACGAGGACATCTTGGCCGTATTTCCTCAACACAATAATCTCTGTATGGCCACACTTCTGTATATCTCTACAGTAAAAGCCTTGTTAGCACACAGTTGCATATTGCTAATGCTCTAATAAACTTCACAGATCAACAGACTCTAGATTCTCCAATTAAACAGAAAGCAGGTCAGGACGGAGGCCTCATTAGAGTCAGTTACAAAGCGTTCACGCAGCCCACTTCAGCCAATATTACAAAAACTTAGACTATCTGCTTATACTGTACAGAATAACTGATGCTGGTAACATGCTGTCGTTTACCACACAAAATAATGGGTTAAATGGGACAAACATACAGCCACAGAAAATAAACATTTCCCACAACTTTCACAAACAACCACAACCAGACTAGTTATGATAAAACCCGCTTACTGACCTTGTGTGTGTGCATCAATCCAATCTCGCTTCAGTTCCTCTGTCTGTTTCACATTCAAACTATATTGTGACCCAAAGTGACCTTTTTTTAGGTTTCCTATTCAGTGCCTGATCAAAAATCCCACAATGTTGTTGATTTACTACCAGTCAAAAGTTTTTGAACAGTAAGATTTTTTATGTTTTCTGTGGAAGTCTCTTCTGGTCACTAAGCTTGCATTTATTTGATCCAAAGTACAGCAAAAGCGGTAATATTGTGAAATATTTTTACAATTTAAAATAACTACTTTCTATGTGAATATATGTTAAACTGTAATTTATTTCTGTGATCTGCAGCTGTATTTTCAGCATCATTACTCCAGTCTTCAGTGTCACATGATCTTCAGAAATCATTCTAATATGCTGATTTGCTGCTCAACAAACATTTCTGATTATTATTATCAATATTTAAAACAGTTGAGTAATTTTTTTCAGGATTCTTTGATGAATAGAAAGATCCAAAGATCAGAATTTATCTGAAATAAAAAGGTTTTGTAATATTATATAGTGTATAATATATATGCTGTTCTTCTGAATGTTCTATTCATCAAATAAGCCTGAAAAAATTCTACTCAGCTGTTTTCAGCATATTAATAATAATAATAATAATAATAATAATAATAATAAATGTTTGTTGAGCAGCAAATCAGCATATTAGAATGATTTCTGAAGATCATGTGACACTGAAGACTGGAGTAATGATGCTGAAGATACAGCGCTGCATCACAGAAATAAATTACAGTTTAACAGATATTCACATAGAAAACAGCTGTTTTAAATTGCAATAATATTTCACCATTTTTTTTGTATTTTTGATCATATAAATGCCCCAAATTTTAAATGGTAAATATGTATTGACACTATACATACATACACACTGTTAAAAAGAGAGAGAGAGAGAGAGAGAGAGAGAAGAAGAAAAGTTGTAAATAAAACAAAGATTATTGATGTTTCACAAGAAAGATTTTTGTTGATTTCAAGATATCAAACAATTCATATTTAATTTAATGTTACTTCCTGTGTCTTTGTAATCAATTGTGACATTTACTATGAATTTCTCTCTCTCTCTCTCTCTCTCTCTCTCTCTTTTTAGTGCATAATATGCATAAATTCTCATGTCTTTAAAAATTTCCTGTTGCACTTCAGTATATATCAAGTATGATTTATCATCTGTAAAATAACATCCTTTACAATGGCATGGCTTCCTCTTCTTGCATAAATACATGCGTTGAATCAACAAACAGTCTGTCTCTGTTTGGCCTTCAGTTTCTGGTTTCTTGGCAGGGATCGCACACAAACGCACATGAAACCTCAGAGGGAAGATATGTGTTTTGCAATTGCCACTCGTCCTTCTGTCTTGTGCTTTGAATAGCATTCATTCCTTTGTCTATATTTTATTCAGAAGGCAGCCACATGTTCAGATTGGGATAAAAAGCGCGTCTGTAGGGAAACTCCTGTCCTGACACGTCTTTTTGCTTGCACACCCTTTATACTCGGTGCTATTTAACCTTAACATTTCAATGCTTTTCAAAGCATTTGCTTTCAGAGTTTGTCTTGATGAACTTTGCTTTTCTAGATCCAGCTGTTTCTGCAGTGAGACGTTAGATTGATGTTTATTCTGTGAGTACAATGAAGCATCAGCATTTTCTTTTATGCATGCGGTCGTCATGCTGAGCTGTGGTGTTTAGTGATGTAATGAGAAAACTCTGATGATTACAGAGCTGTGCATTAAAAGATCAAAGGCATTTCATTGGGAAAGCTGGAAACGAGTGCAATGTATTTTACGATTTGCTTTGAAAATTCGCACATCTCACGTTTTTGTACGATCTCCTCACACCACCTGAAAATTAGTGCTAGGGTTTGACCTTTTAGCTACAACTGATAGAACAAAAATGTTCTAGAATATTTTGTAAATGTTTCATTATGTTATGAAAACATTATTTCTGAATGTTCTCGGAATGTTGGTTATAAGAACGTGGAGGAAACACACAAGCAATATGGGAATGTTAAATACGTTTTTTTTAAAGTAGTAATGTTTAAAAGTTAGATAAATGTCCAACTAAAAAAAAAGAAATCAATTAAATCAATTAATTATTAAAGATCTAAATAACTTTGAGCAAACATTCTATTAGCGTTACTGAGTTATTTGGTCTTTAATAATGTTCTCAAAACACTTGCACATTGTTCACGGTACATTTTATTTAATTTTTTTTAACGTTACTGGAAGAACGTTTGATCATAACCTTGAGAGAACCTTGCCACAACGTTCTGATAACGTTCCTTGTTAGCTGGGAAATTGTACATTTTCATATGACTTAGATTGTACAAATTCATACGAAATTACCAGCTATTACAATATTTACAAATTCTCATGAGATCGGAACAAACGGAAAACTTTTTTTGCATTTTGGCCACTTATTTACTGTGGTGTTTTGGGGGCCTGAAAATACAAACTTTTGAAAATGGGTTTCAAATTGCGATTTTGTTGTTGTTGTTGTTGTTGTTTACGTTCATGTTACGTATTCTTACGTGTTCTTCAAATATGTACTTGAAGAATGCATATGTGCATTAGTGTTGTTTTTGGCGGCCTGTTTTAATTTTAGTTTTAGTCTAGTCTTTGTGGGAAGCTGTCATTTTAGTTTTTATTAGTTTTAGTCACGTTCATACTCCTTTTAGTCTAGTCAAGTTTTAGTCAACTAAAAGTCTGAGCATTTTAGTCTTATTTTAGTCAGAATTATCGATGACTATTTTCATCTAGTTTTAGTCGACGAAAACTGATGACATTTAGTCTAGTTTTAGTCAATGAAAATTGTATTTTAGTCTCTTTTTAGTAATGCAGTTCTATTTAACCCAGTCAATATAGTATAAATACCTAGTAGTATAGACGAAACCAAAATTTCTTTTAGCCAAACCCATTTCAAACAAGGTTATCTTATTATATTATTGTTACCTTATAGACTCAAGAATACATCCATTCCAGACACGGAAGACGCTCTGATTTGAATTTACAACATTTATTTTACCAACTAAACATGTTAGAAGTACACACGCATACATTTTCTCCCAAAGACGAACCCCGGCTGGCCGGTACTTTGTTGTTGTCGTCTTCTAAATAACGCCGCGAGTGGGGCTTGAGGAAGTGACGTCGCCTGCGTCTGCGCAGTGCGACCTGGTGCAGCCGCTGAAGTGAGACACAGGAAACAGAAATACTGCAAAATAATAATAATAATAACGCAACTAAACGAGACGAAATAACGTTATAACATTTCGTTTCGTCTCGTTTTGGTCAACGAAAATGAAGAGACATTTTAGCATAGTTTTTATTTTGTAAAGCACATTTAGTCTCGTTTTTATTCGTCAACAATATTGCATTATACATTTAATTATAGTTATCGTCACATGACCAGCATTTACGTTTCGTCTCGTCTCGTTTTCTTCACGTGATAAAGGTTCGTTGACAACGATATTTAGTCATAATTTTCGTTGACGAAAGCAACACTAATGTGCATATGCATATGTAGTGTTCCTTTACAAAGACACATTGCCAACTACTGGCCTGGCATGAATAATACAACATTTTTAGTCGTTTTTGTGGATTGTTGTGAACGGTTGTTGTGTGTACGCAAAGCTTTTCAAAAACGCAAAAGGTAAACTTTTTCTGTTTTTTTACCGAAGCGTTTTAATTCATCTAACATTTTTAAATGTTTCTACTTGTTTCATAATTTTCAGAGAACATTCAAAAGTAACATTACCATAATGTTTGCAAAATGATACAATTGAGCGTTCAGTTAATATTCACAAAACGTTTTTAAAACATTTAAAAAATTGGACATTCAGAGAATGTTTGAAAATAACATTTTCATAACTTGATGGGAACGTTAGCAAAACATTCTTTGAATTTTTATTTATTTATTTATTTATTTATTTATTTATTTATTTATTTTTTGTCAGCTGGGTTGCTAGGGTGTTGCTAAGTGACCACGATTAACAACAGTAATATCCATTGAGTGTTCAGCACTAAAAAGAGTTTGTCCTGCACTGCTTTGGATTCAATGACGTGTCTTTGATTAACAGTGTGGAAACTCACAATAATTTTCCGTTTCGATCTGTTTGATCATAAACAGGTCAGTTATTCACTTTCATGTGGACTGGCTGATTTTTTCCTCCACATCTGACAGGAACGTTGCAGGGTTTCCAGAGTCTATTGATGTGGTCCATTACTTTGACTCCCATTTAACTGCTACTGAAGTTCAGCATTAATCATTCGCAAATGTGCAGAAGCACTGAGATTTCATCTCAATAAAATCAATACAAACCATCTGCAACTATTTTATTGTGTTGCTAGGGCTCCTTTTTGTGTGCATCTGTGGGATTTTTCATCTGTTTTATTCCATACGGCTAATACGTACATACATACAACATATAAAATCACATATAAAATGACAAAACATTTTTTGACTTTTTTTTAACCTTCATATACTAAAATATATTTCAAATGTATATCAAGGACAAGAAAATACAGTCTAAATGCAAATATGGATGGAATAGCCTACTAATTAAAATTTTACATTTTTAAAGATTTTTTTTTTTTAAAGTGGGTTATGTTAAAACATTATATAGACAACAAGTTTTTCTTCAAATGTGAAATTTAAATGTATTTTTTAGGATTGAAAATACTTGGAGGGCAAAATATATATATTTTTTTAATTATTTTCAAAAATATACAATTTTTTTTTTTTTTTAATTGACAAAAAAATATTGGTTAAAAAAAATTGCCTAAATATATTTTGAAACAGTTTAATATATTGTTTTGCCCTTTTTTATATTCTGAAATATATTTTATATACAGTACAGTTAGAAAAAAAAAAAAAGATAAATATTTATTTATTTTTTTTATTTTTTTTGGCTGTATTTGATGGACCTGTTGGTGAAAATGATGCATTTAGTCAATCAATTAGTCAAACAGTTCCATTAAATTAATGTTTATTTGTATAACGTTTGTAATAATGCATATGGCTTCAAAGCAGCTTTACAAAAAACATGTGATCAGATCATTAGGCGCACTAGAACTGGTGTTTTATAACTTAACAAATGGCAGTATTAAGAAGCGAGTGCATAAATATGTGCAGCATAACCCTTTTTATATCTCTGATGTGTGGAATTGTTATTGATGTGTCTCTGGGACGTGTCTCTTGTAGATTAACGCTGATTGTCTGTTTTCACTTATAAACTCAGACGCCGTCTGTATATTTCCCTCCACATCCTCATCTTAAATCTGCAATCCCACACCTGCTCTCAGGATCGCCATAAAAACTGCCATCAAAGTGTGTCTGCCCCGGTCTTACCCACAATCCCTTGCGGTGTGACATCATCAGCTGCATGTTTGCACAGCTGTCTCGCTCCAGGGCCAGACAGCACTTTCACTCCCTACCTGCCACACACACACACACACACACACCTTATTCCGCCCCTGAGTGTGTGTGTGTGTGTGTGTGTGTTTATTGCTCAGCTTTAAGTGCATGACTGAGTGTGCAAAAGCTCTGAGGTCCATTGATGGAAGTGTTTTTCTGTCCTGTGAAGTTTAACAGCAGCCTATTTAACATTAGAGTATGACCTGTGTTTGTGCTCAACACATGAATAATTCCTCAAATCATGTTCTTGATGAGCGTGTGCTGCTGCTTTACTTTAAGAGAGAACAGATGCACTATTTTCACCTGCTGGACCGTAAAACAGGTGAAAAAGTCCCTGAGAGAAAGAAACCACCAAGAACATCATCTAAAATAGTTACAGCTGGTGTGTATCGAATCTTTTGAAATGAAATCTCTGCACATTTGCCTAAAAATAGTTGAAAAATCCCACAAAAAGAGGTTTCATGACAAAAAAAAAAATCACTATTTTCTAAATGCAGTCTATAGAGCTTATTGTAAAACAGTTAATCCATGCATATGTTTGTTTGTTTATGTTTGACCTCATAATGTTTAATCAAACATTCTTCCCTCTGGTAATATATCCAGGTCTTCTCTAATCATGGAGACTCTTAAACTCCGCCCCTGCAAGCTCACGCTCATCTGCATACACTTGAGAGCCCCGCCCACAACTCAACATCCAATCAACGACTGATGCATAGAACCAAGTCCCACCCTACATTATCTCCTACTTTTATTTTTTTGATAATCCATTACTCTCAGGTGTACAGGTAAAGCTGAAATCAGACTGTAACATGCAGTTTTGTTTCATATTGTTCATGTCTAGTTAGAGTACAATGTGGAAAGCTTGCAACTCAACCTTTGGAAGGTTTGAACCTACAATCTTTCAGTAATAAGTTCAGATCTTTATCTGCTAGGCCACAGCAGCCTATTAGCTCTTATATAAGAATCACTTCAATGAATGCATCCTCCTTATATCAGTTTCTGCAATACCTGTAATTAATGCTTCTACTGATTGGCATTATTTCATGTCAATTAACATTGGCAAATATTATCAATCCCACTGTACTGACACTACTGAATGAGAACAAAATTTAACTTAATTGATCTGAATAATGACACTATTGTCTTCTGTAAAGCTGCTTTAGGCTACAAGTTATTTCATAATTGATGAATTTTGCAACGCTCTTATTTTCCTGTTTATTTTAAAGCTGTGTGAACATACTTTTAAATGTTCTTTGAACTTTCTGAAACATTAAACAAAATAATAATAAAAAGTTAGAATGTCTCAGAATGTCCTTATGATGTTATTTGTACTTGATGAATGTTCCAATAACGTTGAGAGAAAACATTCTTAGAATACTAAAAAATAAACGTTCAAATATCGTTACATTTTGGTGAAAATAAAAATTTGTAGAATGGTGTAAGAAAGTCGTAGGAACCTTTAAATAATGTTCTAATCATGACAAAAAAGTAGACATTGTAACATTTTTAGAATGTTAAAAAAATTAACATAAAAATACATATTTGGAGTGAAAATAAAGATAGTAGAATGTATTTTATGAATCTTTAAATAATGTTATAATCACAATAAGAAAACATTTCAACACAAGGAGCCCAAAATGTGTTCTCTTGGATATTTGTGACCCTGGAGCACAAAACCAGTCATAAGGGTCAATTTTTCAAAAGTGAGATGTATGCATCATCTGAAAGCTGAATAAATAATCTTTCCATTGGTGTATGGTTTGTTAGGATCAGACAATATTTGTCTGAGATACAACTATTTGAAAATCTGGAATCTGAGGGTGCAAAAAAATCTAAATATTGAGAAAATCTCCTTTAAAGTTGTTCAAATGAAGTTCTTAGCAATGCATATTACTAATCAAAAATGAAGTTTTGATATATTTACAGTAGGAAATTTACCAAATATCTTCATGGAACATGATCTTAATATCCTAATGATTTTTGGCATAAAAGAAAAAACATTAATTTTTACCCATACTATGTATTTTTGGCTATTGCTACAAATATACCCCAGCGACTTAAGACTGCTTTTGTGCTCCAGGGTCACATTTGTGTTAGTCCTTGTGTAGATCATTTTATACTAAACTCGCTCCAGATGGAGCTTTTGTAGGGTTTGGTTGTTGTTGATGTCGTTTCTGGTCTCTGAGTTCAATACAGATTCAGGTTTGACCTTTGATCTTCAGTAGAATCTAGGAACTCTGCCTCAATGCAAGGCCTTTATAAGCAGGTAATTGCTCCACTTACACTCAGTCAACTCAAGCCCAGCATGCACTGGAGGAAAAAAAGTGGACGTTGTCCAAAAACCGCAGCAGTGTTGTCTGTCATGAGAGATTTTGAGCTTGTTCCAACTCGACGAAGACGTTTGCTCGCGCTCCAGAGCTTTGTGGTGGTATTGTGACGCCTCCAAGAACACATACCGTGAACCGAGAACATCCACCTCGCCATCATCAGGATTAACTCTGATTAGCTGTGAGCATGTACACACAAATACAAGACTTCTCAGACTACTTCATATATCTGTGCGTGTCACAGCAGTGTGATTTGAAGGTGTCCATTAGGGGATTTGATCTCGTAGGTGTTTGTGCATGCTTGTATGTGGATTCCTGCATGTGCGATTGCTTCGGCTTTGCAAAAAATATATGCATTTGAATTGCACATAAAATGTCTGGATTACACAGTTTTAACATAAACTAAAAGTCATGCATATTTGTTGATCATACATAAATGAAACAAGTTAAATTTCATGCCATATGTATTATTTGCATCTATTTGATTTTACTTAAATAATCGTATTTTCAAAATGCATTTATTCAAGTGGATTAAAATGTGCATAATCCTCTTCATTGTGAAAAACAAATGTATTCGGTTAAAAAGTATTAAGATTGTTAAACACTCCGCTCCATATTTCCACCTCTATTCTGCCTCTATTATTTGTTTTTGATTATCATATTTTCAGCAATTTATTTCAGTATTTTTCAGTATCTTAGGATGTTTTGCTTCTCAAATGAATGTATTTTATGTATTTATTTATTTATTTATTATTTTGCAGTGAACTATTACAGAACTCTTATTTTGTTATTTCACTTATTTCTTAGTTTTATTTCCTGTGTAAAAAAAAAAAAAAGAACTGTGTAATCCAAATGGAGCAAATATATAATTCAAATACATAAATCTTACATTTAGGCGTAAATATTTTTGAGTTTTCTGTATATTATGATCACTTCATGTTTGTTTTGTTCAGTGTCATATTCTATAGTGCGTGCGCAGGCCGTGAGCGTCTGCATGGGGTCAGAGGTCAGAGGTCAGCGGGCTGATCAGCACTGTGAGGTCGCTGGAATAATTCAGGGAAGACGTCTGAAAGTCAGCAGATGTGAAGCGAGGACAAATGTTTACTTGGCTCTTAATCATCCACAAACTAATCAGGCTTCTGCAAACTCTGCTCGATTCCTGTTCCTCTCGTGTTTTCTTTCTCCAGCTGAGACACTGCAAAAACATCACTGTCTAATGAGTTTTTAATTAGTCTTCTTTGACATGTTCCAGTGAAAATGTCTTAAAACTACACAAACTGACTTGAGAAGCAACACTGCAATAGAAAATAAGAATGGTTTTCACTGAAGAGTCTTGAACGTGTGTATTTTCTCTTATTGCACTGGCAGGTTTTTAATCTTTCTTTACTTGTTTGTTTTTTGTAGCTCAAACAGAACAGCAAACACTAGCAATGGCATGGGTTCAATTCCCAGGGAATGCATGAACTGAAAACATAAATCTGGAATGCAATTCAAAGCAAGTTGCTTTGAATAAAAGTGTCAAATGCGTAAATGTAAATGTTTTCACATGTGTATACTTCAACAAGTGGGAAGAAAAGAAAACCTGCCAGTGCAGAAAGACAGAATACACTCATAATAAAGATACAATCACTGAAAATACATCATATCTTTTCAAGTAAATTCTTCTCGTTTTAAAATTTTTTAGATTTTTTTTTTTTTTTTTTTGTCAAAAGACATATTAGAATTGCATTTTTTGCTGTAACTAACTAAATAAATAAATGTTGTAAAGAGTGAGGCTCAGTTAAATATATTTTTGAAATTGAAAATATTTTTAGTTTCAATTGTCATATACCAAATTAAAAATATGCCATGTGTATATATATGTGTGTGTGTGTGTGTGTGTGTCTATATATATATATATATATATATGTGTGTGTGTGTGTGTGTGTGT